>VXBN01008194.1:85335-132064 GCA_013397395.1 Sinosuthora webbiana | reverse complement strand
TTTTTTTTTTTTTAATATAGGCAGAGTGCTATTTACTTTGGTGTGGTGGTCTGCTAACATGACTTACACTGGAAATTCTTATGTGCGTATTTAGGTCACAGCTACTCACAAAGGATTTGGACTTATAAACTGCTGGGAGAAGAAAGTATTATTTTTCTTCATAATCAGTTTGATAGTAATCAGCTACAGCACTGCATTTCTCGAAAATGTGCCTTTATGACTTAAATTTGTGCTCTTATAATGGATTTAATTTCTTTTCGGAAGCTGGATAAGCTTTCAGGTGAGCCATGGCTGATTTATTTCGCTACTTTGAAGATACCCTATTTTTGTGTATTTTCACAATGGTAAGGCTTACCTGCAAGTCTAAGACTGCTTTTGTTCCGAATGATAAAATACTGAATGTCTAAAGACTTAGGGGAGCGAATTGGTTGTGACAAGAAGATATATAGGGATTAAATTGTAGGAAAAAAAAAAGCTGAAAAAGTGTTCTGGAATTTTTTTGTCTTACACCTTTCTCCTCACTAAGCAACCTTGAAAGATGACAGAAAGTAGCAAAATCGGACTGAATGCTGTGGGAAAATATAAAAAACTTTGTAAGAAAATAGTCTGAAATACATGTTTAAGAGTAAAAATTATGTTTTAAAAGCTGACAATAATACATATATATGTATTCAAAGGTAGCAAACTATAGATGAGATTTCATCGTAAATATTTTGGTAAGGGTGTTCTGTTTCTATTTTATATACCTTGATTTTATTACTTACTTTTTGTACAAGTTTCACCATTTAAAGATTAAAGTCATCTTTTCATATGGAAGGGCTTAAAACTTGCACAGCTAAGAAAATGTGAAAAAATAATGATGAAAAGTAATGAATTTTAGGATAAAGGTAAACAAATAATACTAGTCAAAACAAAATTGAAATTGTGTCATTTAGTCTGAGGACTGCTAAATTGCTTTCACAGGCTACTGGCAAACTTTGGGGTTTTTTTCGGAGTCATATAAAGCTGCCTGAGACAGCATAGTTGGGAATACCTTTTGTATGAAAAACCTTGCATTTCTGAGATGTGTTGAAGCTTCATTTTACAGCAATTTTTTTTTGTTTGTTTTTGCTGTCTTCCAAAGGCTATTCAGTAAATTACATTTCCATGCCTTTTTGGTTAGAACCTCTATCTTACTCAGTATCACTTGGAAAAAATCTTACCCTGAGCAGGCACAATCAATATAAGCATGAAATCCTATTTTCACATACCATTTACACCTGACATACAGGTCAACAGTCTTGTCTTTTTGTGTAAGACAGTTATGGCTTATTAAAAAAAAAAAAAAGAAAAAAAAAAAGTATCTCCCAACATTGCTGTTCTGAGTTTCTGTAAGTACTTGGGGTGAGCTTGCTGCCTGCTATACTCTGTTCAGAGATAAGTGCCTGCCCCACATCTATCCTTTCCTGTGCCCCAGTGCTCACTTTTCCCAGCCCAGGCCAGTCTTTGCCCACCCATAGTTACATTTTCTATAAATTTGGTGTTTCACTGTAACTTTGTATGCAATGTTGGCTTCATGTGCTATTACTGTTTCAGTTACCTTGGTATCTAGCAAGTTGTCCACCCCGAAGTCTGCCCTGTATTCCATCTTTCCCTGGAGCTTGTCTGGTTTTTGTGTAACTCTGCCTTAATGATCTGTACAGCCATTCTGCAGCTTCCTGCATTATCTATCACAACCAGCAGTTTTCTTATGTCCAGTAGTTTTTCACATCCTCTTTATTCATCCAAATCTCATGCCAAGGCCTGGTCATTTGCCTGCAGCTCTGACAGGATCCAGCTGTCTGACAGGTCAGTTCTCCTGACATCATCACTCCACTACCCACTGGGGCAGCTGCCTGGGCAGTGAATACTAGGACGAGCATTGGTCCCCACATGGCTGGAAAAACTGAGTCAGGCTGGTCCTACTGCTGCCACTCCTTTGCCACCTCTTTCCAGTGTCATCTTGGCATTCCAGTGGCCATTGTGGGCTCCTCCAAGGTGTCAGGACAGACAGCTGCACCATCATGCTTTGTGTCATGTTATATCAGCCTACAGAGTCTTTCCTTGCTTGTGTCCCTGTCTCCAAAGGACTTAATGACAGAAGTTGAGATTGGGGTGGAGTTTGTAAGTAGAAGAAAATGGTCTCTTCCATTGTTGTTTACTGCCCATTATCCATCAATGTGCCAGCATTTGCCAGCTAGAGCACTAATGCCAGTAGTGCCAGCAGTGTGTTATCTCTAGTAGTTGTCTCTTTCCCACAAGTGAAAACATAGTCAGTCTGCAGGGGAGGAGGGTCTCCTGATCTGAACAGTTTATCATCCCTCCGTAGGCAGTCAGTGTCAACACCTTACTTACAAGATTTTGGCTTGGGGTATTTCAGACATTTGAGAAATAGGGATGATTTTCAAAGAGAAAGAGTGCGTGCATTGGTTGGTAGGAGGCCTTTGTCTATATTTCCCTAATCTGGGATTATTGCTGTTTGCATACTTCATAAAGTAGCATATTTATCTTGTTTCCTCTTAGCTTTTGTATTCCTTGTTTACTGGAACATAGTTTCTCTCTTGAAAACCAACTGGCACAGGTTATGACACCAAGTATTAATTCAATTTGAGAAAGCAACTACAGTCTGTGAGAGTATTTGGAAGGCAGTGAGCGTGTTCTTCATTAGGGGCCTCCAGAAGTGGATCTTTTCAGTTCTAAAGAGATAGGGAAAAGGGGAAGGGATGAAGAAAAATTAGGGAGCATAATTGAGAGTGAGCATTTGAGGGGCCAATCTCAGTCAGTTCTGGTCAGTAAATTTATCTGACCAAGCACTGCAGCTGATCAACACAGTCATCTTGTTTTCTTGTCTTACCTGTTTGTAATCTCACCTCTTCCTCCGCTGCCTGCAAGTGCTGTAAGAAACTAGGTGCCAGATACTGGGGTTATGGGGTAAGCAGCGGGAGTCAGGGCAGTAGTGTAGGTGCCCCAAGCCTGTGGTGTCAGCAGCAGTGGGTGGGGGTCTCCTGGCACAGGGGCAGTAGCAGCACATGCACCATCAGAGAGGACAGGCAGTGTGTGTATTACGTGCATCTGTGGGTGAGAGTGGGATGAGTCATGCCTGTGAGGCTCCTAGCATATGTGGACCGAGCTGCTGGTCACAGCCTGTGTGCCTTTGCTGCTTCTGATGGGGCAGGCAGACTGTGCGTGTGCTTTGACTCCACATGTATGTCTCCTTGGCACATGCAGTTCACTAGCAAACCTCAAATTTGAGTAGCGGTGTGTGGGAGAGGGACTTTTTACAAGGGCATGTAGTGATAGGACATGGGTTAATACCTTTAAACTAAGGGTAGGTTACGATTGGATATTAGGAAGAAATTCCTTACTATGAGGGTGGTGAGGCACTGGCACATGTTGACCAAAGCAGAAGTGGATACCCCATCCTTGGGAGTATTACAAGGCCAGGTTGGGCAGGGCCCTGAGCAACCTCATCTAGTGGCCCATGGTGGGGGTTGGAACTAGAGGATCTTTAAGGCCCCTTCTAACCATTCTCTTTCTATGGTTCTGTGATCTGGGAAGAGGTATCCGGTGGCCAGAGGGCCCTTGCTGGTGCCTGTGAGATGAGTGTGTGCATCTGCCTGCTAGTGACTTGCTGCTAGCCAGCAAGTAGGGGGCCCATGAGCGGGCAATGGACCCTGACAAAGGAGTATGAGATGGACAGAGAGATATACTGTGCTCATACTGAGGGATCCACGAGTGCTCATGTCTTCGTGCATGTTGAGGGGGTGAGAGGTGGCATGCTCTCAGTAGTGAACTTCAGTCCTGATTAGAAAAGAAGAGGTCTTGGCTGGCTTTACTGAAGTTCACGTGAGTCCTGAGGCTGCTACATGCTGCATAGCTGAGCTTCAGTACTGGTTTAACCTGTCAATAACAAAGCAACTGCTACATCTGTGGACCTGGGACAGACACCTCTGGATCTCTGGACACATTGGGCTGGGCTGCTGCAGCATCAGGGCAGCAGGAATCCTTGGACTGGTCTCAGAGATGCTGGAGGGGGCATCCATTTATAAGATCCCTTTGCACAATTGGAAAGAGGATTCCATAATACATATTCAATACTAAGGTTTTCCTTGTGAGTCAGGTGCATCTCAAAGTTGAGAAAAATGTGCTGGGAAAAATTCTATCACCTTTTTCTATTTTATTTTCTGTTTCTGACCATTAATAGAGACAGAATAAACATGTATTTATTACAGTAACTTGGATCAAGTGATTACATTTACAAAACCAAGGTTCTGTGGAAGAATATTTAAGTAAAAATGCTTAGTTTGCCTTAAATCCAGGAGAAGTGAAGGACATAATTTATAAATTTGGGATTTAAGCCTGAACAGAAGGTTCTTGGCCTCATTTTGTATCCTAGGCATTTCAGTGTGGCTTTCATGACTTCACATTCCAAAGTGCAATTCATTCTCCAGTATTATTCATGATTCTGCAATGTCTTGGGAATTCTGCAATATTGTCATATCAAAATTAAATGTCAGAACATTCTCTTGGAGGGATCGCTGAAGTTTGTCTGCCTCTGCCCTGAACCCTGTTGCTGCATTTAAATCCTAAGGAGACAGGAAATAGGCAGTTTTATTTGGGATGAAGATCATAGGAATTATCTTTTTTGGTTGTTTTTGTTTAATAAACCAACAGCTTGATTTAATGAATAATACTGGGTTCCAGAGCTTCATTTGTAACCCCAGCCTCCTATGTGACAGTAAGCATGTCGCTTAACCAACGTGTCCTACTTTCGCCATCTGTGAAACACTTCAGAAAGTCATGGAAAACTGAATCATAGGTCTTTTCCATCTCTTTTGGGTCATCCAACTGCTCATCTGCCAGTAAAAGATTGTTTCCTGCATCCACCAGTGTTTTTCCAGTTGTGGGTCCTGTCCTCTTAAGTCATTGGGCTTCCACTAGTAGCTTTGGGAGATGATTTTGCAGATTCTAGATCTCATTGTCAGGAAGCTCTTCTGAAATTAACAAAATGAGATTTCATTGTTGTTGCTAATTTAACTAAGTTCTATTAGTTTTTTCCCATACTAGGTAATTGTTTACAATTTTAAGACATACACATTTCATGCAACACCCTAAAGGTCTAGATAAATTGCAAATCTCTGTGAAGTATCTTATCTGTACATAAGGTTTTGAGATGCAAGGTATGACTTGTTTTATAAGAAGGTAAGATACTTGGTTCTTCCTGAAGTTGTGTGTAAGGAAGTGTACAGACTGCTCCAGATTTAAAACAGAAAAGGGGTAGAATATGGAACTTAACAGTGGAGTTAAAATGAAGGTACTGGGATACGTTTCAAGAAAGCTTAAGCAGGGAAAGAAAGACATTAACAAATACAATGTAGTTGCTGAACATGAAAAGGTATGAGAATAATTAAGTTGCTTTATTCAGAATTTTAACTTTTCAAACTGTGTGAACATTATTTGGGTCTGGCATAAGAGTAGTTAAACTGCTTTTAAAATGGCCATCTGGGAAACACCTGCTATGTAACATGAGTTTTTTTGTTGCACAGTCCTGGGAGGAAAATAATGTTCAATTAATTCAGTTGATGAGGTTAATAGAGCATTTTGTGATACAACCTACATACCTACGTAAAGCATGTGTCTTAAAACAGCAAGAAATCTGTCGTGGGGGTATGTTTCGTAAAATATTCAGCTTTTAACAAAATGCACTTGTCCAGGATTTTCATTCCTCTATTTCAGCTGGCAGTACAAATGCTTAAGTCCAGGAATGCAAACTCTGTATTCAGTCAGTCTCTTTAGAAAAAAGATAATATTTTTTTAATCTCAGCTTCCTTTTCATTGTCTTTAATGTATGTATTCATTTACATTCATAAGTTCTGATGTAACTTCATCAGAAGATAACTTGGGAATTTGAGGCCTTCCAAAGTTTATTTGTAGTACACCAGTATGGGCAATTGACATATTTCTGCGAATAAAACTTCCTATCTGCATACTTTGCTGTTGAAAAATCCCTCTTGCCTTCAGCACTTGTATATACAGTCAGATTAGGTATAACATAGTGTTTTGGAAAGGTCAGTCACTATAAATACAGTGTTAACATACACGCCAGAAAATTCACCATATAACAAACTGTTTCTCTTCCTTTAAGAGATTAGGGAGGTGCCATGATTAGAATGTTTATAAGGAAGGTGAACCCTAGAAAGACTTCATAAAGTCTGATTATAAGAAGAATAAACTTATCTTTCATCTACAGGAAATAAAACCAGATGAAGTTACCAGACTTGCTCTTAGAACAGAACTTAATTTTGAAAGTGTCTGCAAAAAGGTAAGACTTGCTGGGCTTTGTTTTCCTTCCCCTGCTTCTCTGAGTGTGAAAAGGTGCATGTGCGGGTGTAAGTAGGTGAATTTGACACAGTATGTTCTGTTTGTTATGTTGTATCTTCATTGTAGATCTTCCTTTTCTGAGGAGGTTTATCCACTGGGACATATCTACAGAAAAATGAATAGCTGTCTAGTATGAATTGTCAGTAGTCTGATGGGCTAGTCCCTAGTAATTGGAACAGAGTACCAGGAAGCATAGTAGTGATTTCTTAGTCTTTATAAATAGATTTGTTTTGTTTATATAGTATATATACATGGTTCAATTAGTGCAAATAATCCACGTAAGCTTTCAGCAACTGTTGGTAAAAAGTTCTCAATACTTTCAAATGCAGAGAGAAGTTGCCACATCCAAACAAAACGTGACAAACATTAGTTTGAAATAAAGGTGGAATTCTAACACCCCTGTGGCTCATTCGTTTCAGTGTAATGTTTCTCTTGAAGCCTGCTGATGGTACAGTATCAAATACTAACTGCCTAACTAGTGATGTCTGTAGGAGGTGAAATGAAGACATAGAAGTGCAAAGATGCTCATTGAAATGAGCGGCTGACACCAGTACCATTTCAAAGAACATGTTACATTATTGATGCCAGAAAGCAATTCTGAGTTTAAAAATGTCAATACATGAAGTTTTATGGGTCTTTTCACTTTATCCTTAATTCCTATATGTGGTCCACTGAGGAAGGCTGAGACCTGAAATGTTTATAGTTCACAGGCTAAGTTTTAATGTGGAATTGGGTCATTTACTCCTGTAATGGCATCATTAGTTTGTAATATAACTCTGCTGTTGCATGTTACAGTCATGTGTGATGTAGTTCAGTTATTACCATAGTGTGCAGAAAGTTTTTCAATGTTTTAGGTCAGCAAAATTAATAGGGGAAAAAGTTAATGGGAAAATTTGGATTTCTGGAGAAGTGTTTGGGTAGAAGCATCTTAACTGTTTTTCCTTCTCTGAATGATAGAAGAGAGTAAGGAAAAGGTCACAGATGCATTGACATGAAACTAAAAAGCATTCTTCTAAATTTGTGACCAAGATTTTCCAGTGTGAAGATGAGGTAGTCAGAAAACAGGTTGCTGTAATGTTAGAAATGGGACAGACGTGAAGATTTTGAATGTGTGAGGACACGTGGAGAGGGATTTCATTCTTGAAGAGGGATGCTAAATTCAAACAGTGACATTTTGTCACTTCACCATAGGAGATTCTTCTGCCAAGATTTTGAATTCATCAGGCTTATGCTGATTTAATAAAGTGAAGGAGCACAAAAATGCAATTATTGATGCTATTTTTTAAAGGAGTTTGTAGGCTTATGGTTGAGATTTTATTTTCTAAAATAGCAATTTTATTGACAAGTATGCTGAAGGAATATAATTAATCTTACTTTCACCCCATTTGTTTTAATATATTCATAGTCATGACTGATGGTGTGCTTCTCATATTTACTTAAAGTCTTAAAATAGGCTTTAATTTAGCTTTAATTCTTGAAAACATATAGTGCAGGTATCTTCATGGAACTGTTTTGGGGTTTTGATCTGTTGTTGTTTCTGTTACTTTCTGCTGCTGGTCCTGTTTTTCAGGGGAATGGAAGTCTGTTAATCTTACACTTTTTAGTGGGTTGAACTCAAATTACATATCAAGTTGATGGATGGATGCTGATGGTTTTTTAAACCCATAGAGGGTTTTAACTTCACTGCAGTAGAAGAGTTTGTACAATTGTGTGACAAGTGGTGGCTGTGCCATCATAACTTCATTGGTTGCTTTTGGTTGGCCATAATCAGTATTTTATTTCTTATTTTCCCACAGTTAATCATTAAACATACAGTAAAAAAAAACCCTGATTTTCTATCCTTAGCATTATTCTGTAGTCTCATGACATACAGACCACACGGTTTACCTTTTCATTAACATGAGTTTCAAAATATTTGAACAAAAACATCCTGTGGCTGTTTTCATTTTCAGAATAGGTTTGTTTTCATTGGCAAAAGGCAATCTGCTTTTAATTCACTGTGGAATGCTGAGTATTAGTTTTGCATAGTGGTCATGTAGTCAAGATACTTTTTTAATTGCTTCTCCTCACTGAGCTTTTTATGTTCCATTACTGGTTCCCAACATTTTTCAGAATAAGGTAACCATACTTTTCTATTTTAAAAGAATTTGCATATATTTCAATCAAGTACAATAAAATTATGCTAAGCGTTTAGCAAGTGGCAATTAACTGGGAGTTCCTATGATTTAGATTTCAATATGGCAGTATTGATAATAAGCAGATCAGATTTATCTAGTTGCAGGGTTGGCAAGAGTCACCAGCCCCATCATACAAGACTTTTTATAAAAGCATTACAAGAAGCAGCAGGTGAACAATTCTTTGTGCATGCCTGCTGAAATATTTTTAATCCACTTGAATATTGCTGCAGCTGGCACCATTGCTACCAACAGGTGATAAATCTATTTGTAAAAATTGTAATAAATGTTACCATGCAACTTTGAATATGCTTTATATTGTTGGTTCTATTTACAGTGTTGAAAAACAGAACCTGTATTTTGTAGGTTTTCTCCAAGTCCCTCTTCACTTTTTGTACTAAGTTGTGCACTGTCTACCACAAATATATTTGACAGACATTAGTAAAATTAGAAAAACATGTCATGCAGCTCATATTTTCAACTCACGTTTTCAGCTGTGATGGCATTTTGAACTGTTGCACGCAGTATATATTCCTGCAGTGGATGGGAAGCTTGATTCATCAGTGTTGTGCTCCAGCACACTGAAGTTACAAACTGAAAGTTAATCCTGATGATGCTGTTCATTATGAGCAGAAAATTGAACTGAGCACTGCAGAGTCTTAACTGTTATATTCAGCTTGTTGCTAACATAGATTTAGGGTAATTCAGATAGGCTGAATAAAGAAGTTAATATGTATTAATGTTTTTCCAGTATTAGAAAATTGTGTTTATAATCTGGGCTGTTTCTTCAGGAAAAGAGGATGTTCGTCCATCTGCAAACACGTTCATCATAACCACAGTTGATTTTGTTGCCTTTGCTAACAGACATTGTGTAGCTTACTGTAGCATCTCATTTAGCTTTTCTTCCAATAAGTCTTTTGTGTGTAGCACATGAGAAAAAAATCCCTGTGCTTTAAACACTTGAGAATGACAGAATTCCAGCATAATGGAACTCTGCTACAAACAGTGATTCGTCATTTTGCCTTAAATCAAAATAATTCTTACATTTTCTAAAGAATAAACTCTATGTGTTTCAAAATTCAGCAACTGTCTACTTTGGGGAGCAGATTGAAGCAGAAATTACTATTGTATTTTACTTTGAAGAATAGAGTACCAATACACATTATTATCAGAGATTGGATTGAGCACATGTTTCTGACTTGCAGAACAAGCATTCACAGATGATAAATGCCACCTATATTTTTTGCTTCCAGATGCAATCTTCACATAACCTTAGGAGCATAGTATTCCCTTCTTTTACACTGATCTTTAATCTGTGGTCCTTGAGAAGAATGCCACCTTTTCCTATTAAATCTTGTATTTCCACCCATTGCTCAAATCCTGTTGCATTTCAATCATGCAGATGCTTGTCTGCAATGAGGATTCTGCACAGAAAAATTTGAGTATATTATGATCCTCAGAGTTTTTTTGGGGCCACGTCCCTCTGAATTTTAAGATTACTGAAAAGCTTGCCACAGTGTCTACGTGTGTTGAGAAATGTTTGGTAGGTCAGAAATGTAAGTCATTAGTAGCTGCTTTTTTTTTATTTTTCTTTTTTTCCCCCTAATTTAAGGTCTGGCAAGCTTATCTTGGATTACTTCATGTACAGAAACCAACTTTGTCTTGTTTGGAATTTAAAAGGAATTCAGAGACTTTAGAAACAGGATCTCAGGCAGCTCATGAACAGCCATAGGCAGACGTGCCGGGATTTAACTAAGCAGCTGGGTAGGGTGCACAGTATCAGTTTGATCATTTAAAATCTAAGCTGCCTGATGAGGACAACTTGGCTTAACATAATTTTGGAGTGTTGACATTGGGCATCTGTTAAAAATACCTGCTCCAGAAGCCACACAGCACTAAAGACTGATATATTACTCTTAGAAGTTATGGGGTGAGTGAATTTAATATCTATGGCACTTTACCTATATGGCTTAAATGAACTTGGGATGGAGGAACCAACCAAAATACTAACAGTTATATGAAAGGGTTTTTTGTGATTTATCAAACAGGACTTTGATTTATTCACATGTGAGAAGAACATTTCTGTTTCATCTCCCAAACTTCTTCTTGAATTCACTCAGTCTCTGGTGTGGGGCTAAGGAAGTCCTTGGGCAAAAAGGTAGAAAGGTAAAAATGAGAAAATAGGTATTAAGGTGTTCTTGCCCAGGACAGACAGGAAGAACAAGGACAAAGTTACAGGGCTAAATATGTATTAACTTTAATTCTTTCAAAAATGTGTTTCAGTCACATTATCAAAGTAGCATTTGTCAGATTCATGTCCTTTTTAAATTATGCAAGTGATTGCCTGAGATTAGTCTATCAATTCACAGCCTGTCATAAGTAAACAAAAAAAGAGCAAGGATAGAGTAGTCACAATTCTAATTTTGTTCTTTCTAGATTTATATTGAAAACATTTTTCACATCAACAGTATGTGAAAGGCAGTTTATGAAAGGCTGCTAGCTTTGAGGCTTTAATTAACAGTAAATAATTAATTGGAGCAGCAAGTGTCTGGGAATAACTCACTAGATGGATACAAGACATTGTCTTGCTGAAGGAATACACAGGACACTGTCCTAGTAAATACACTTATTTATTAAGGAAATCTTAAAGTTAATACTCCTAGTACTTTTGAACTTTGTGGCAGGAAAAGAAAGATGCAATTTCTGAATCAAGTAGAATTTTTGATTAAACACATACATCTATAGAGGAAAAGTCATATCTGTATTTCCTAATTTTGAGAAATATAAAGGTTTCTCTTTTATCTGGTAGTCCTAAATGTATGTTTGTGATCTTTGCCTTCATTTATTTTAAAAATGTACTTCCTAATGGAAAATATCTAAACAAACCCCTCTGCATGCACTGTAGATTTAATCTGAGGAAATGTACTAAATCATACAAAGGGCCCCTAAAAAGGGTCTTCTGCATTTTAATTGGAGACTTGCTGCTAGCTTCAAAGGCTTTGGATCAGACCGAATAGCTGCTGTCTTTTGTTTGGGATTTGGAGGATTTTTCCACAGCCTACTCCCTTCTCCCTGCAGCCCTCTTGAAGAATTCTACTCACGACACAAACATACTGATTAGGATAGATGTTATTATTGATGTAAAACTTCTGGTTTTGCTGTTACTGCCTTTTACAATAGATTCTTATATACATGGATTTTTAACATTCCTTACGGAAATATTTTGTTTGCAGTAAATAAACCGTAAAGACAAGACTATTGTATGAATTAATTTTCTTTGTAATACTGATGTGATAGTCCATAAGTGTTATATAATATGCTTATCATTAATACATTGCAATTTTGCAGTTTGATTTTGGCTGTGTGGGGGCAAATGGCTGGTTTTTTGGAGGAACCCATGAAAAACTTCATTCTCCTTTTTATCTAAGTTTTGGTTGTTACATTCCAGTGATTTAATAACCTACCTGGATTTCATAGATAATCTCAATCTCACTCCCTGCCCATTTCTCTATAAGTATTAATTTTTGTAAACATTGTTATCTTATCTCATTTTGCTCCTGAAGGAGTGTATTGCCTTACTAGGTACATGGATGTTTCTGTTGTCCAACAATATGTTTATGCTGAAAACAGTAAAATAATAATACTCAATTTATTTTCCGACATGTTAAAATGTTACCTTCCCATCTTGTTTCAGTATGAAACAGTAGATATTCATTTGCATATTAGATGCCAGATAGATTTTCTCTCTGTAATAGATGAATCTGTCAACATTATATTTTTTGGAAATGTGTTGCGTTAATTTAATAGTATAATTTCCTGCATCACTGACTAAAATAATTGTCTTTATGCTGGGCATCAGTGTTACAGAGTTGAATTCTTTTTGTCCTGAGTATTTTTACTCAGTTTGAATGGAAATTACAGTAAATGTGTGAAGCCACAGTTTCCTGAGAATTTTCCATGTCAAACACCAGATGTTAGTGTTAAACAGTCTGTAGTCTTCCTAAGAGTACTGATGAAGTGAAGAATTTTGCATTCAGTGATGAATATCACATTCAACGGCAAATACTTTGTCTGTGTGACTGATTGTTCTTTGTTTTCTTTTCCTGAAAGTTCCTCATCTTCCAAATTTGGTCACTTGAACTCCAAGCTGTTTAGCATGGCCTTTATATATATGTCTTGGTTTGGGAAGACAGGTGTCTGCCAGATAAAAGCTGGAGTTTCCTTTGAAATGGAGAGTGTAAGCCACCCCCCTTTTTTTCCAATTATAAATTTACAATCAGAGGCTCTTAGGCAAAGATTTTTGGAATAGGAATAGCAGTTCTTTACTAGTATGTATTACAAAGCAAACAGACAAAAAAAACCCCAAACAACTACAGCATTAATAACAAAAGACAACAGTACCAAGAACCTTGAGGGGTTTTGCATCACAAAACCCAGGGTAGTTCGGTCTCGGTGCCCCTGCAGGATCCTCAGGGCACCCAGCTGGAAGGGTGGAAGGTCCCAGGCTGGTAACTGGGATGGCAGGGTGTCCCAGCAGGCAGGGGCAGGATGTCCCAGCAGTCAGGGGGTGCAGGGTCACACGGTAGCAAGAGGAGCAGCACTGAAGAAGCCGAAGGCGAGGCAGGGCTGGCCCAGCTCCCGCAGGTGGCTGAGAGGGCTCCGGATTCAGGCCGAACCGATGGTAGTAGATTTCCCAGGACTGGATCCCTTCGGCCACCGTGAAAAAAAACTCCTCCAGCCAGCGAGTTCTCTCTCCCCAAACGCCAAAAAAGAACCCCCAACTCCTAAAGCTCTGTCCTTTTTCCTGTGTTATCTCCCCCCCAGGCTTTTCCACACCTTTGTTTTGGTTAAGTATCCTTAATATGTAATACTTGATCTCCTTGGTAACTTATGGGGAAAAAGAATCTTTAGAGAAAAAGAAGGAACAAACCCAACCCCCAACAATATACCAGGCTATATTTTAGAGCCTAGAATCCATTGCTGTGACTGTAACTGAAATTTTATGTCAGTATAAGTGAAGTCTGTCAATTTTTGACAAATTTCTCTCCAGTCTTCTCCCCACCTGCTTGGCTTTGCGGTTGTCCATCTATCTGCTAGTCCAGCCAGTATCAATCCCTCCCCAGACTTCCAGTGGGAGAGTACAGGGTTGTACTGGGTTCTGTCCATGTCATTCCCATCTTTGGTCAGCCATTCCTCCCCTGCACCACACTCTTCCCTTACTGTCTCTGGAACAGTCTGTAGATGTCTTCTCCAGTTGCCCCTTTGCATTCAAACTAGGCTGCCATACACAGTCCACTATACTGCCACTGTTTGAGAGCAAAGAGGGGGACTAGACCAAAGCTAGCATCAACTTCAACATCAGAGTAGCAATTGCAATGAGCTGAGTTTAACCACAGCTTTGATTTTGTTCATTCTGGAAGGAGTCTTCTTTAAAGTTCAGTATCAAAATAAACTGCTAGTAACTTCGGTAGTTTCACAGAGATATTGTTTATCTCTGACACAAAAGGGCTGTCTCCTTTTAGATTTTAAATTGCTAGTCTAAGAATCTTTCTACCACTCTGCATTCCTGTGAGGCTGAGTTTCTTAATTTTGTTGCCTGGCTGAACAGTTCAAGTTTGCTAAAGTACAGTCCTGTCCCTAGACAGGGCTTAGACTCAGAAGTGGTGTGATTGCCTTTGATTTGAATGTGCTCATTTCACTTACATGATGTGCCAGACCAGAATGTGGGCAAGCATATCATAATTAGTAAAGCTCAGAGGAAGTTGATTCACATTTTTGTGAGTGATACTTGGCTTGAATCTCCAGGTAATTGAAACACAATGAATATGGTTTTGAGGGTATAATGGATCAAAAGCTGGGTGGGAAGAACACTTAGAGTCATATATGCCTGTGGTAGTGGTGTCATGATGCATGGTGCTGCACATAGACATGGCTGGACTTCATCAGTCCCAGAAAGCTTTATGTTAGCACTCAAGATAGACAAGGAACTCACAACTTTCATTCCTATTTTAAATGAGTAGTCCTATTTTTTAAAAAAAATCCTATTTTTTTTGAGTGATATGTGATCAGTATCTTACTGGTTGAGTTGTCATGGGAATAATAGAGGAGAATATTAGAAGTAGTCTTGTTTCTATGCTTTCCTTGAAGAAAATACAGGAAAAATGGCAAAACAAGAGGTTCTCAAGGTTTTTTTAAATAAAGGAAGGCCAAGCTACTGATGGCCTCAATCTCCTTCTCCAGATGATTGTCCAGACTCGCACAATGCCTATGAGGCAGAATATCAGTGCCTGGATGAGTGTATGGTGTAAAAATGAGACACTTAGGTATTTGTGGTATGTTTTGGGCCAGGAAAAGCTGGAAGGATTTTCACATAAAGGATGACCTGCAGCATAATCAAAATTGCACTTGGATCTCGGTGCTGAAAATTTTAAGGAGATAAAGGAATATTTAAAAGCACAAGGAAGGTTGTATGCATGGAGGAACATGAAATTAACAATGATGTGACACACAGGGAGCATGTGGCTACTTTTCGGGATGTTTCTTAAGGGCCAAGGACAGGACAGCTTGATCCAACAAGTAATGATGGTAAATCAGACTGACTACAGTGACAGTTGATTGACACCTTCAATACCAAGGTACAGGGAAAGAGTGTAAATTATGAATGCTTCCATATTAATCCTTGCACTGAAAACAAGTAGTGATAGGGAACTAGAATTCCTGACATGTATGATCATCACAGATAGTACAGAGACCCTCCTTCCACCAGGTCTTCAAGATGCTTAATGCAGTTTACCATCTTTACAGGGATAATGGGGTATGATACACACGTATGAGAGTGGTACTTTTCTGTGAAGCACTGTAGTTCAACAGCTCAAAGGTATTACCAGAAAAAAAACAAAACAAACAAAAAAACAAACAAACAAAAAAAAACAACCTCAGAAGTGTTTTGAATGGAAGTTCCAACTGTCATAAAAGTTTGATACCAGGAATATACTATAGGCCTCAGTGAGAATAGTAATGGTGAGCAGAAAATGTTCAATGAGACTAGAGAAGCTACGAATTTAAGACAGATAATGAGAATCAGTGTTTGCAGATATTCTTAATTCTTTTGGCTAAAGACAGAATCTTTGAAGTGTATCTTCTATGTATCCATTGGGAAAGTAATCAGTTTGTAAAGCTGATCCACATGAAGGGGCAGGGAGGTGGATTTGTGCAACCAAATGACAAAGCAAAATGTTTCCTCTGTCTTGTCGTCTATCTGTAAATCCTCTGAGAGTTGATAGTCATTGAGCAATTTCAACCAAGGTTCCTGTAGCTGCTTTAAAGAGCATCAGCTTCCAAAAGGAAGGCTTTTGAGTGTGTGTGTGTGTTGTGAGAGAGAGAGAGAGAAAGAAAGATCAATTAATCCTGGAGGGGAAAATGGCCATCGTTTATTATGTCTTGATCTTGTTTTGAGAAACATGATAGAGTTGGCACACTCTGATAGTGTGCCCAGTGAATGCATCCCTATCAAGAAAAAAAGTGCAAGGAGACAACATAAGGTAGAATTTACATGAGTTTAAACATTTTGGTTGCTTGCTTAGAGAATTTTAAGTGTTAAGATGTCTTTAATGTTACATAAACAAATGTGATTACTTATGTTAAAGACTAACAGTTCCTTGTGCATTATTAACTGGAAAAGCTCTTTCTGTATATTTGCTTTGTAGTGTGACTCAGAATTGCATTGCAAAATCAGAAAAAAAAATCTGACATTCCTGATACATCTAAAAATGAAAACCAGCTGCTGGTGTCTTATGCTCCTTTTATTTTTACAAGTGAAACTCTATCTGTTTTTATCATGTAAAAATAAAGTACATTATTCTGATTTCTTCCCATCTCTCCTATCCAGGTAAGTTTTTTAAGTGCCCAACTCAGTACTAAGAAATTGATACTTATAAAACATGGACTTAAGCAGGCTCTCTCAGCTCATTAGGAAGCCCATCAATCTGTTCTTAACACTGGAAAACAAGAAGAAAAGTGCTAGAGCCACCATTGCCTGAAACTGTAGAAGATGTTCCTGATTAATTGGAATTCTGTTTAAAAAAATGTCATCTATTGGGATGCCAATGAACGTAGCTGCTAAGACCATTTGCATGAAAAGGTTATAGCTTGGTAAAATGGCAGCATAAGTTTACAGCACGTTGCACCCCTCTGGCAATATTCGTAGGTAAGACAAAGTATGGGAAACTGGGGGTAACTAGTATTTACTGGAAATACAACAACATCAACAACATCAAATTTCAAGTGGTGGTGATTTAGTTTCTCTTGGGTTTGGAATTCAAATAACTGCAAAATGATTGTAGTGGTTGCACATTAGGAAAACAGCATGCCAAAGTTAAGTAATAACAATGTAATAGCCTAGAAGATGCCTGAGAGCCTCTAAGCCTAAAGGTGCTGTGTGCCATATAGTGAAATACTTGCTATAAAATCTGAACACCCAGGATTACCGTTCATTTTACATCCATTCTCTGCTGATGTGCTCAAGTAATACCAGGGATTACATATGTATCTGACGTGTGTTTATCATTAAAGTTTCAAATGCATTAAGTCAATAGACTTAATGACGGAAAATCTGCATTTTGGTGCCAGAGAACTGGCATGTTTATCTCCGATGTTTTAATAGTTTTTCAGTGAACTGAATTTGTATTTCCATTGTCTTTTTCAGAAAAGGTCTGAAAGACATATATATTAAAAAAAATCTGTTTTCAATCAAGCACGCAAATTGCAATGTGGTGTGCCAAGAAATGCTATCTTGAGTAGCATATTATAACATGGCCTAACCCTGGTTAGTGTGTGCAGTGCTTGTGAAGTCTTTTAAGTCATCTGTGCTTCCAAATCCTCGGCTCTCTTAGTTCCTTCAACAGTGCTTTGAACAGAAGTACATCTTTCCTGAGAGTTTTATTTGAAGACATTAACCTGAAAATACTTAAGTTATATATAGGTGTGTTGCCTGACAGTAATGCATGCAAATATAAAGGTCTAACTGTCCACAGGGATAATTTTTTCCTTTATGTTATAAATTAGATAATTTATATACCTGATTAAAGTGGCACTTGTTTTTGAAACGTTAGCTAGTTTTGAAGCATTACATCTGTTTTAAATTTGAAGAACTCAACTACATCTACTTTCTCTGCCATAAACTTAAGTTTATATGTCCTTATACTTACAGTGCAGTATCAGGCTGCATCTGACAAGTTATAGTTTGAGGTTTGAGCATCTGTTTTAAAGTGAAATGTAAGGATATCTCAAGATTACATCCCTGATAGTTGGGGACAGAGTTTTGTCAGCATATTTACATTATAGGGAGAGTTGTGAATATCTCAGTCCTGAAACTTCTTTGATTCATCCAAGACAGAATATTCTGAACTTTTTGGTCTATTATAAAGTTATAATAATACAGAGCTCATCCCTGTATCACCAATTTAGTTGCTACCATGAGCTCAACTCAATCTTTCGACAAGCTCATGGTGCACAGCTGACTCATGGGAGTTCAGATGCATTCAGGTTAAACTGAAGTTAGAGAATTCTGTTTACTGCTTGGTTTACAGCACTGTTTGAGTGTTGTTGGTCTCCTTTGTGTTTCTGTTCTCTTTTCTATATAAATAAGTATAATCAATTTTTAATTTTTTTCTAAAAAATAGTTCTTTCAGATTTCATTTTTGTATTACCTAGCTTAACTCTCTATTCAGAGTTAATAAACAACTGCCTGTTTTAATTCTTCAGACTCTCATTCAAGATGGCCAGTTACAAGAAATTATCTCAACTTCACTTTTTTGTAAAAGTCAATTGTGGTTTCACATCTGATATATAGTTGGTGTCCAACTAATTTAGTTATGCTGTTTTCTCCAAATTTCATTTTCTTCTCTTAAGACTACGTGAATTTTGTGGCAAAGAACTTTCTCATAGCAACTTCTTGTTGCAAGATGTATTTTGTTTCTATTTCCCTGAAGTACATCTTTTTTTCAGGGTCTCTATTTCATATTATTTTGCTTTCCAGTTTAATCTCTCAATATGACTGTCTCTTGCCTTTTTGGTTTGGAATGTTTGCTTGGTTTTTTTACGTGGGGTTTGGGTGGGTTTTTTTAGTGCTTCTGTGCTCGCCCCCAAAATTGTTTATGCAGTTTGGAAAGGTGCCTGTATTTTATGACACCACTGCGCCTCAACTATTCAAATGTCAAAATATATTTTATAGAAAGCTATAAAAAAAGGCAGAAACATGTAGACTTTGTACTGCTATACTTCATGTGTTTGATTTTACATTTGTGTGAGTCAGAACTGCATGTATTTTATCCTGGTCGATTGTCCTAGATGTACAATTTAAATTATGTAGTATTTTTAGATTACTGATACTTCTCAATAATTTTTTTAGACTCTTACTTAGGGAGCACTCCCTTCACAACTCTTTTCCACTTGAAATTTGTCCATAGTTTTCTACAGCATGAAGTAATGTTCAGCATCTTCCTAGGTTTTCTTAAAGGCCAGCAGTGGCTTCAGTGTTGGTATGAATTAGACCATCACAACTCAGGGAGGAGTTATAACAGTTCTCATTTTATGTCCTCTTTTATAACGTTAAGAAGTTGTTTGTTTTTTTTAATGTGCACGTTGTTTGTGTCAGATGCCAAATTGAGATGATTATAGACGCATCGCCTTACTAGCCTTGGAAAAAATGAAGATGAATTAGAAGCATTTGAGTTTTCTCACCGTCTTGCTGTTTCCACTTACACCTAGAGTTGACCCTGTACTCCATAAGGAAATAATTAAGAATCCATGCCTACTTTAATCTTTTTTCTTCTGACTTTTCTTTATTGAAACAATCACAGGAATTGTTTTTTGCATAAAGAGAAAAAGGAAGGAAGTGTAGAAAATTAAGTACATAACTTTTACTTGGGTAGTTCTGGGGTTTATGCCAGGCTCTGCTGTAGATCACTCTGATAATTTGGGATGAAAGACTCCATTTCTCTTTGACCATTTCTGAATCTAAAAAACAAGCATTTACTTCACACTTCATTGCCTGGCTAAATTAATTGTGACAGATTGGTCCAGATAAACTATTGACTCTTTTATACTCATATTAAATGTGGTCATTAACGTTTGCAGAGTGCTAGGCTTTTTAAAGAGCCTGTGAACTTCTTAAAATGCTTAGACAGTAGGTATTTTTTATCATGCATGTAGTAAAGAACAGCAAATAATCTGTTTTTGTTTGAATCTATGACCTATTTGGAATTCTTATTTTAAAAGGAGGAATAACAGAAACATGTTTATACATCAGACTCCTTTTTGATAGAAGACAAGCCAAAAAACAAGACACGACAGACTTAACATGGAAAGGAACGTGAATCTAAGTCAACAAATCTTTTGAGAAAAGGATAGCATTGGTCCAGACATTCAAATAAAATTAGAGCAGTGTAAGTACTTTGATAGTATTTGGAAGAATCTAAATGGATTCAATACTGGATTCAAGAGTCTGTGGTAGGCAGTGATGAGTTGAGTCAGTGCTGCTGCTGGCAGCCCAAGCTAAGATAGATTTTCTAGCCTTCTGCCTTCTACTGTGTGCAGTTTTACATATGAGCAAAAAGATGGTCCATTTTGCCATGGGTCTTCAGTTTCATAACGTTTTGTGTTGGGTTTGCGTGGCAGGATTTTCATAGATGGGTTGGCTATAGGGGTGGCTTCTGTGAGAAGGGGCCAGAAGCTTGCCCTGTGTCTGATGGATCCAATGCAATCCAACTCCAGGATGGACTCACCACTGGCCAGGGCTGAGCCCTTCAGCCATGGTGGCAGCACCTCTGGGATAACAGAGTTAAAGAGGAAGTGGGGGGAATGCATAGGAGCAATTGCAGTCAGGGAAGAGGGGAGTGAGAATATGTGGGAGAAAGAACTGTAAAGAAGAAGGAGGGGAGGAGGTGCTTCAGGCATTGCAACTGAGGCGGAAGTAGCAGAGACAATGTGTGAACTGACCCACAGCCCCATTCCCTATCTCCCTGTGCCACTGGGGTGGAAGAGGTAGAGAAAATGGCAAGTGAAGTTGAGCCTGGGAAGAAGGGAGGAGTGGACGGAAGGTGTTCGAAGGTTTAGTTTTTTAGTTCTCATTACCCTATTCTTATTTGATTGGCAGTAAATTATATTAATACTTCCCCAAGCTGAGTCTGTTTTGCCCATTCTGATACTTGGTTAGTGGTCTCTCCCTGTCCATATCTTGACCCATGAATCTTTCATTGAATTTTCTCTCCTTTGTTCTGCGGAGGAGGGGAGTGATAAAGCCACTTCACTGGGCACCTGGCATCCAGCCAAGGTTGACTCACCATGGCTTTCAAGCTAGATAAAGGAAATAGCCAAGTACTTTCATGGTTGAATTACCATGATAAACGAAAACAATGTAAATTAATATAAACCATGGCAAGCATTGAAAAGAATAATAAACAAGTTTACTTGTGTATCTTGATGTTTTGTAAGAAATTGTTCTGGTTTAATTCTGTGGTTCTATCACAGAACGCTGTCTTGATGAGTTTTTGCAAAGGTTTTAGATCTGTTAAGACTTTTTTTAGCTTCAAATGGAATTTTTTTCAGCCTATTTTAAAAATTATGTATCATCCAATTAAAAAAAAAATCTGCTGAAATTTGGACGATTTCCTGAGGTCCATAAAGAATTGATTTCTGTAAGAACTTCTCACTTGTCATGCTATTAAGCTTATATACCTGTCATGCTATATAGCTTTTAACTGCTACTTCATAATACCTGTACAGCCATTTTGGTGTGATTTTGAAAATAGTAAAAGCTTGAGTGAAAACAAAGTAGTAGATTATTATAAAAATGAGAGGTTTTGGCAGATGATCAGTAAATAACTTGTCATCAGTAATGTGAGATACAGTCAACAGCCAACCCCTTGCTGTCAGGAGCTGAGAGACAGCAATGCTGCCACGAGTGATACCATTAACCAGTTGCCTCCCATACCAAAATCTTCACCATTATGGTGGCCACAAATCACATGCTGTATGTTTTACAGACACAAAGCAAGAGGGGGAACTAGCTGCATTTCACAGCCAGAAAGTAACTTCTCTCAAGTCTTGTTCCAAAGTAGTATGAGGTCATGGTATGGACTTGGGTGGCAGCCATGATTTGGAACCTTCAACCACCCTGTGACTTCACATTAATCACATATGCTGTTATGAAGGACACATGTAACTAGTTAGAGTTTTGTAAAGAATGTGCGCATTGACAGGTATTCTAGGTGTTTGTATGGTTTTTGTTGTTTTTAATAGAGAGCTCTTCTCCCAAGCTGCTATAAAGGGTATTGCAATAACATCTTGTTTTGGCCCAGAATTGGGTGTTACCTTTTTTATGCTTACTCTACTTAGTACTGACTTTTTTTTTTTTTTTTTTTTTTTTTTTTCTTTTTTTTTTTTTTTTTTTTTTTTTTTTTTTTTCTCTCCTTAAAATCACAGTGTTGTTAACATTTGAAAATTAAACTGCACTTCTAGTTTAGAAACTAGGATGATATTCTCCAAAGTTGGTTCCTGTGTCATGGTTTTTGCCATGTACTGCTTACTTCCCAACAGGTTTTCTTACTGTCTCTGTTTGAATGTCATTGTTTTAAATAACAGACTAATGACAGATGCAGAGCCACAAAGCATTACCAGTTTGGTAGCACTCTCACCCAGGTGAAACTCAAGTTGTTGTCCTTATAGTTATATAAGCTTCTAATAGCAGTCTTGTTTCTGATGAGATCTGTAATGAGGCAATTCCCTTTTGTGCAAAAGTCAGTTGAAGAACAGAAGTATGACCTCTTTCCTATTATTGATTATAACTAGCAGAGAAGGTACAGACAAAAGTAGTCTTGGAACAGAAAGATCATTGAGAATAAAGAGATGATCAGAAGTCTGCAGTTCATATTCTGAGATTAAATGTTTGTAATGTCTGTTCTCTTCACAGTCATTGCCACTATTTGCCAAGTTTGTCACTCTTATCTGGGGCTTACATGTGTGTTTGATAATAGATGTTTTTTATATTATTTACAGAAACAGTGCATTATTTACCAAGATAGAGCCTTCATTCAGATGGTTTAACACCAGCCAATACCAAGTGCCAGGCAGTTGCTCATTCACTCTCACTCCTGCACCAGCAGGATTAGGGAGAGAACTGGAAGGATAAAAGCTAGAAAACTCATGGGCTGAGATAAAGACAGTTTTATAGAGAAAGCAAAACCTGTGCACAGTAGCAAAGCAAAACAAGGAATGAATTCAGTGCTTCCTATGCCAGGCAGGTGTTCAGCCATCTCCAGGGGAGCAGGGCTCCATCAGACGTGACAGTGACTTGGGAAGACAAACACCATCACTCCAATGTCCCCCATATTCCTCCGTTTATCCCCCACTGTGTACTGACCACGATGACAGATGGTCTGGAATATCCCTTTGGTCAGTTGGGCTCACCTGTCCTGGCTGTGTCTTCTCCCAGCCTCCCAGACACAGTCAGCTCCCTCACCAGTGTGGAAATACAAAAGCAGAAAAGGCCTTGGCTCTGTGTAAGCCCAACTCAGCAATAACAAAAACATCTCTGTATTATCAACCCTGAGTTGAGCACAAGTCCAAAACACAGCTCCATACCAGCAACTGTGAAGGAAATCAGCCCTACCCCAGCTTCAACCAGCACAGTAACTTAAAATTTCTCACTGCAAAGTGTGACTATACACTGCTCTGTTGATTTGTTCACTTTCCAGTGCCTCAGTTACACAGTGAAGGAGGAGGAACATTCCTGTAGAAAGTACTAGCACATTCTTGTATAAAAAACAAGTAGTGCAGAATAATACAAGCAGTAGCAGGAGTATGTCAGAATAAAGGTGTACAATTCTAATATCTAATTAAACATCCAGGGGATGGGAAGTGGAAGGAGAAGTGTTCTTGCTTGTAAAGACAGTTGACATTACTGTGTTAGGATTTTTTTCTGGATTGTCTATATTTCTGTAACATTTTATATACTGGAAAGCACTTGAGGGAAAATAAATTGAGCATGGGCTATGCAAAAAAAATCCAAACCAGAGCAAAACCAAAAAACCCACACACAGAAAAATGAGAAATTTGAGATAATGTGAATATTGTGTTGTGTGTTTGTTAGGTGGTGGCTATCAGTGTGAGTAGTGTTTGTGAAGTGTTTTGCTGTAAGGAGAAAAATGTGGTTATTCCATACAGATTGGTCTATATATGCTTAAAGCCTTTCTATAAATATTTGAATTAAAAGACACCAGATGTTGCACAGAAGCTGCTGCTGCTTTCTGAACTTCATGGTATATTCTTTCAAAATCCACAGGAAGTGGCTGAGGGAAAAAGTGTATTAATTAAGTTCAGAAATAGATTTTCCAGCTGTAGGAAAATCTCCAAAGAATATAGCATATGATCTTCAGAAATGTGAGCTTTCTGTCCCAAGAATCTGGTGGCAGCATGCAGCACTGTCACATGGGGATCAAAATTCAGATTTCAAGTTCTCAGAGCTAAGCTAGGCTGGAAATAAGCCAGTCTATGGCCCTTGGAAATGGACCCATCTTTGAACCTGTCCCCTCTTGCCAATGTTCAAAGTTCTATATAGACAGTCTTCAGAGAGAACTTTTCCAGCTTTTCGTGACCTGAAGAAATAATGTTGTAGTAGCAGAGACTTGAGGGGAAAGGTAAGTACTAGAATTCCCAGATGCTCTACATTTCAAATATGAAATATGGCTGACCACAGAGTATACTTTATAAGCTCTAAAACTATGGCAAAAGAATTACAAAATGGGATTTGCTTTGCACTGGTTGAGGAAGATTTATGGTTGGCAAACCTGTTAAATGTTTCTGCATTTAGGAGTGACTCTGGTGTATCTGTAGTCCCTTCTTTGGCCCTGTTTTCTTCAGACCAAAGGCCTGAAAGTGACTCTCCTGCACTAATAGTTGGTGGGAAGTGCCCCATCTGTCTTTATGCAATGGATATATAACTGTTTATAGTCACATGGTTCTGCTGGAAGAAAATGGACATGCAAACAAGTAACATTCACCACTGAGCAGTCTTAAGTGGATCATGTCAGCTGCTTTTAATGTGAATTGCTGATATATTGAGCATGATGTGTGTTGTGGTTTGACCCCAGCCAGCAGCTAAGCAACCAGCAGCTGCTCACTCACCCCACCCCTGCGGGATGGGGAGGGCATCCCAAGAGCAGAAGTCAGAAAAACTTCTATCTTGAGATAAAGATGTAAGAGTTAAAGAGTTCAAGGAGGGAATCAAAGCTGTATGTGCAAGGAAAGGAGAAGAAGGAATTTATTCACCACTTCCCATCGGCAGGCAGATGTTTAGCCACATCCCAGAGAGGAGGGCTTCACTTCACGTAATGGTTACTTGGGAAGATAAATGTAATAACCATAAACATCTCCCCATACCTTTTTGTTACCTCAAGCTTTTATTACTAAGCATGGCTTGAAAAGGACTTGATATCCTTTTGATCCACGTGGATCAGCTGTACCTTGGGATGTTTCTTGCTTGTGGTAGGGGCAGAGCAAGAAACAGAGAAAGCCTTGATGCTGTGCAAGCACTGCTCATCAGTAACTAAAGCATTGATGTGTTACCAACTCTAAAAAGTTTTAGTCACAAATCCAAAACACAGCACCATCTTGTCTCCTATCAAACAAGTTAACCTCATCCCAAGATAGAGCTAGTAGCACTTCTACTCCTAGTTATCTACTAGGTAACACCTGTGGCTTGGGCTCCGTCTGCTGTGGTTGATTGCTTAGGACAGGAGAGGCAGCATGCTTTGTTGAGTTGATGGCACCAAAATCAGCTCAGGTTGGGTCACAGGGCACTTGTCTGGTTCTTCATGAATGTCATCATCTGTTAGTTGTGATGGCTTCTGCTGTGAGACTTCCATAGCAGAAAGCTGAAATCACAGAAACAATTGAATATGTATCCATTGCAGTACCAGTAGGAGGAAAAGAGAAAGGGATGTCTTTTGTATGTCTTTTCATCTCTTTCCCAGAGCATTCCACTGCAGGCTTTAAGACATCTTCCTGATAAAAATGTGTTTTACAAATCTGTTAGACCTACTTTTCTTCCTTTCAAAAAAGAAGAAAGAAAGAAAGAAGGAAACAAATAGTCACACAGAAATAAAAGAGAACAGAGGACAGAGCTGTCTTTGGAATAGATACCTTTAATTTTGTTTTTCAAGCAGAGTGATGACAAGAACTTAAAAATGAGAGTTTTTACAGTGTGTCATACCTGTGTTTTCCAGTATATAAAAGAGTAAGTCAGAATAGAAGCAATTCCTTCTTTTCTCTTTTTGTTGAATTGAAGCAAGAAGATCATACTTCT
This sequence comes from Sinosuthora webbiana, assembly GCA_013397395.1. Taxonomy (NCBI): domain Eukaryota; kingdom Metazoa; phylum Chordata; class Aves; order Passeriformes; family Sylviidae; genus Sinosuthora; species Sinosuthora webbiana. The sequence goes on along the minus strand of VXBN01008194.1, from coordinate 106,129 downwards.
TTGAATCAGTTTAGAGAGTTCAGTACCCTACCATATAAAATTTCAGGTTATTTGTCTTTATGGTGAAGTTAGCAATATCTGCTATGTCTTCTTGCCAACTTGTATGGGATCAATATGGTAAATCTTGCAAGCTGTTGCATTCCTTCAAGCAGAATGCATTCTCCCAGCATGATGTTTTTTTCAATGAATTCATCAATTTTCTTTGCTCTTGTATGAAATAGTAAATGTAAAATTAGTGAACGATGTGTCTGGTATGCTTTAAAAAAAATCATGTTATCCCTGTTCAGTACCTGAGAAATATCGTACATTCTGCATCTGCTACGTTTCTGTCAATGTTTAGGCAGAATTTTTAGATTTTAATGCATATCAAATGATGTAATGCATGAAAAATAAAATACTTGTTAGTCATAAGCTTTCCTCTAGTTCAGTTCCTGGTGAGAATCACATTAGTATGCATTATAGCATAACTGTGTAAGTTGACTGTTCTGTTGACTTCATGCTTTTGAATTGTTTGTTGTTTTTTGGTTTTTGTGGTTTTTTTTTGTTTTGGTTTTTTTGTTTGTTTGTTTGTTTTTCTTTTTTTTTTTTTTTTTTTTTTTTTTTTTTTGTGCAGCCAAACTGTACTGCAGCTGAGCGAGCCATGGCAAGACTTGCAACACACCCCACCTTAAAGCCCAGATTTATTGAACTTAAAGGTGTGAAACATTTTATTGAATTTTTTATTCTATCTGTAACTTTCTGGTGTGTTAGCTTGTTCGTGTATATTTCTGACATGAACAAAAGTAAAAAACCCACAAAAACTAAAACTTCTGTAATTAGTAATTAGCCTAACTAGCTGCAGTGAACCAAGCCACAAACTTTAAATGATTTATGTGGCTTGAAATCTATATGGCTTTGTATATGACAGTATACAATATGACATTTATTTAATACAGGGTGTTGAACAAACAGAGTTTATAATGGGAATTCTAAAAATCAAATAGATGTAATGGAGTGTTTCTAAATTAAATAGGAACATAAATATATCATTACAACTGGGTTTTCAAAGGCACCTAAAAGGTTTTACAAAACACTGCCTTAATCTTCCCTGAAAACTGTTCTCAGAATCTTTAGGGTATCTTTCCTGGTTATTTAGGCTTTCTCTTTTCTCTGGAAACTGGAATTTTCCACCTAAAATTAATGTTAGCAAAGATCAAGTCCTAGTAGTAATGTCACAGAGTTACTTCATTAATAACAGAGCATATCAAATACCCATTTAATTATGTATGAACAAATTAATATTAGTTTGCACTTTTGAACACAAAGTAGCGTCCTAAGTGAACATGATTATCAACTGCAAATTATTTTTTGAAAAAGTTGACAGTTTAACCCAAATTTCATAGTGTATTTAATTGATAATATTTTCAAGGATTTTCCTTCACTTTTGTTGATACTGTATTCTAATACTGTTGATTCTATATCTCTTGTCCCATGTGTTTGGTAAATAATTCATAAGGATATTCAAAATACGCTCAATACAACACATATAAGTTGCAAAAATATTCTATTACATAAAAATAACTTACGTAAATTTATTTGTAGCTGCAGTAAAATATTTTTCTGCCCCTTATACAGCTGCTGTTAAAGCTTTTAAGGATGCAAGAAAGAACCCAGACAAAGCCACTCCTGTGAAAAAGGATCAGTTGGAAGAACAGCCTAAATCAGCACAGCATTCCAACAGCAACTTGGATGACCGAGCTTCTAAGGGGCCTCAAAAACAGCAAGGATGTGAACATAAAATAAAATCATGCATGAAAATAGAAACTGACAAGGTTGAAGAGCTCTGTGAGAGTAAATCAGAGCAGAAAACTGTGGAAATGGAGAGAGCATATGCTCCAGAAAAACCTTCACTTCAGGCAGCAGAAATGCAAACAGTTACTCAAAACAAAACAGGAAAGAAACTTGACTATCAAAAAAGGAAAGAAAATATGAGTATGAACAAATTAAATGCAATAAAAGAAATAATTGATGATAGTGAGCAAGAGCATCCCAATGAAAAGGAATACTTTGATGATAGTACTGAAGAGAGGTTTTATAATGAATCATCAGATTCTGACAGTGACAGCAATGATGATTTCTTCATTGGCAAAGTGAAAAAAAAAAAAAAAGTAGCAGTTAATAATTTTTCTTCAACAAAAGGAAAGGGTAGTGTTCAGAAAAATGTAATAAAGACAGAAAAGAGTACAGTGTCTGGGACAGCACAAAATTTGATCATGGAAGAGAGAAAGCCACTTGCAAAAGCAGGCCAGCTGGAGTCAGTGTTTTGCAGTTCTTTGTCTACCACCAACCAGCAATCTCAAAACAAAAGGTAAACCTTTTCCCCATGTTATGTTCTCCATTCCCTCCCTCCTTCATGGCAATGGAAATGGTTGTGATTTCTAATAGTCCTTACTAAACAAAGAGGATTTCAGCCCATTAAATCTTAGAACATTTTCAAAGAAGCTACTCACTAGTTTTCTTAAGCTTCCTTGACAATACATATTTTTTTAGATCCACAGTAGCGCTGATTTATGCATAGGATTCCTAACTTTATCTGCACCCAAATTCAATCAGTTCTGAATACTTCCCTTTATAGTGCTTTATTATCATGGGTGAAGCAGTATTGAAGAAGCTTGCATATTATGTTTGAAAAGTTATTGCATGAGTCTTTTGGTGATGATGATTCTTTATTCACAGGTGTCTGTAATCTTACAATTTTATTGAAAAATCCTAATTTCTCTTTTTGTTTTTAGAAACACTAAAGACCACCCTCTGAGAAATGAAAGAACAGGTATATATTACTTAACTTGGTAAAAATAGGAGAGAAAAAACATTTTGAAATTTTGTTGCCTCTGCAGTCTATTCAGGAAGGGATGTATTTCTTTCTTTTCAAGTTTGTGGCACGTATTTTAATATTTTGTAGTGGTTTTGAAAGCAAAACACATGAGAGGCTCCAAGTCAGAGATACAGTTTAATAGGAAGAAAGGAGAAAAAGGTAAAGGTAAAGTAAAAGTACATGCAATAATACAAAAGACCCCTGACAGAGTCAGAATACAAACTGATCAGGGTGATGGAAGCAGTCCAGATGAGGTGGTCTTCCTGAAGCAGTGATCCCATAGAAAGGTCTGGTAGCTCGAGTCGTCTGGGAATCCAGTGGGTAAGCCCCCTGTACTGTCCCAAACCCCAGATTATATCCAGGTGAGAATAATGCTTGGTTCCTCCCTCTGGGCGGAGCATCTCACAATGGGATCATGAGTCATGCAGGGAGTCCTTGATGGCTCATTAAACAGAGATAACTCCAGAGGGTGTTATCTGTGAGTCATGGGCAGGGCATCTGATGGGCCATTAGCAGAAGATAACCCTGAGGGAAGGGGTCCAGGAAGAGCACTGTTCCAACAATTGGAATCACAGTTCGTTAAGATGGTGATAGAATACTTTATGCACATCCTACACTACAATCCAGGACACATTTGTTGTTAAAATGGTCAAACTGTTCAGCTTTCATTTAATCTGTGGATACTATTGTTGGCTATTTCTATTTTTTCATATTAGAAATACTTAACATAAGGTTTACACTGGAAAGTGCTTTTCTATCTGTCAAGCAGTTAGTGTTACTTGTGCACAGGTGAAGGTACCAGATTGTTATATGTAACTAGTACCTTAATCATAAGTAATTTCTTCAATAGCTCCTGAATATGGAATATTTTATTCCATTTATATTCTGTGGTACCATTTTGGAGTTCATTGGATTGAGGGTATAATTCCAGTCATACTGAGTTTCTGTATGTAAGTAATTGGTTTATTTTGAAGAAAAAAATTTAGACTGTGCTGAATGTTTGTCTACAAAAATTTTGAGTGTAGTATTAATAAATCTTATAAATCAGCATTAATAAATCTTAACTATGTGCAGTCTACCAAGTGGCAATTTATCAGGCTACAAGATGAAGAAATCTTGCTGTGAATATTCAGACAACTGTGTTCCCCATGACTCATTATGGAATTTATGAAAATAATCTGCAATCCCGAGGTAGTTTGCATACTTTTATGAAGGTTTATGATGTAGTAAATGTTTTGGTTTGTACTTCCACAGGTTTTCTTAAAAATGAAACAAAGCTCAAGAAGAAACCATTTGCAAAAGCTTCAGGGGGTACTAAATGCAACAATAAGAAAGCACATTTGGAGCAGCCTCTTCATCCTTCATGGGAAGCAAGCAGGAGACGCAGAGAGCAAATGTCTCAAATTACAGCATTCCAGGGGAAAAAGATTAAATTTGATGACTAGACTACATGTAAATGGAGGTTCAAAAAAGTTTTTTTGCAACTGCTGTTTGAACATCTTTGTTCTATTGTCCATATCCTTTGCAACCTACAAAATTGCAACTATTATTTACATCTTAGAATATCAAGATTGTTTCATTCATTTTGTGTGCTGTCTGTTGATTAATGTAATAGCCAATTGGTGTTGGTTCCTAAGTCCCATTATGTGGTACCACCATTTGTGAAATATACCCATCCTAACGTGAATAAAGGGGTTTTAGGAATATAATTGGTGCTCTGCAGTAATAGTACAGATTCTTTGGAGGCGGGATTTGGAAGGGGGTTTTGTATGTAAAAAAATGTACTTTATATGAGAATTTGGCTGTCAAAAGAAACGTTATGTATTGTCACATCTCAGCTGAGACAAAGTAAAAGATTCTTAAACTTGAAGAAACTTCGTAAATTCATCAGTGTATTGGGTAGCTGGAAAAGTCAATCAGTTGTAAGCATAATATGTAAATTTCTGGAGAGAATAAAATATTATGCTTTTAAATTGTGATCTCTGTCCTCTGATTATACTGCCAAGTTGAAGAAATGAAAAGGTGTCTTTAATACTTTGTTCTGGTAGATATATGTGGATTCTTCAACATGTGTGCCTTGCACTTTCTAAAAGAATGTGAAAACCCGAAGAAACTTTGAACACTAAGAAACATTTGACTTTTAAGTTCCAGTCTGACATTGGAGCTGATCTGATTGGGATATGACAAAAACGTTAATTGAATACTTCTTCAGGTGGTTTTCCTACTATGTAATTGAATGAAATTATGAACATGTAATTAATCTTTAATAGAGTTGTTTATTTAAATATAGTTACCTTTCATAATCAAATTAATTCATAAACTTGGTAAGTGACTGGACTGTATTATTCATGTAGCATTTTGAGATGCCTAAGGAAAGCCCTGCATCACCCCAAGGGCCCATCTAACCCAGTATCTTTGAAAGTAGTCAAAAAGGGATGCATGAAGGATAGAGGGAGCACATGGTGATACATCATGCAACATTCATCTCTTCAAGCTTCCAGTTTTACAGCTCCATAACGTCTTGTGATATTGTAGCTTATGGTGTTTAATAATCCTTTATCAATTTCCTTTCTTCAGATTTGTCTGCTCTTAAATCCCTGCAAGCTTGTAGATCATGTCATCCCTTAAGGTGTAGATTACCTTTCTACATATTGCAGTCTGAAAAATCCCAGTCTTTTTCAGCCAAAGCCAGCACACTCCTGGGCTGCATTAGAAAATGTTGCCCGCAGCATGAGGATCCCTGCCCTGGACTAAGTACACATAATGGTACATTATACAAGTCCCATCCTGTGTTAAGTTCTTGAAGACTAAATGTTCAGGTTGGTCTGTTCCGTATTAATGTTTAGGCATGGTTTGCCCCACTTAGTTAGGCTTTCTTTTCTATATACTGGACAAATGTCAGTGAATGTAATACTGTCTTTAATGGCATTGTCTCCCTGAGAAATGAGAAATTAAAACAATCTTCCATTTCAAAATGGTTTTGTTGCTGTTATTTTCACTGTACCTTAGGGACCAGTATTTAAGGCCAGAAGCTTCAAAATAAGCACAGAAACATGTTTACTGAGGTTTTGTAGGGTTATATTGCCAGAAGAAGCCATGCATTTATCTGCTTTCTACAAAATTCAAAATTTTCAGATGCAAATGTTAATCCTTAAAGCTTTAAATAAAATCAGTAAATAAATCCTAGATCAATGTCACACCAAACAAAGGTTTGGTATGTGACTTCTCTGCTTCCAGTGTAAGGCAAGAGAAATGTCTTTTGGTAGATGTCATCAGCTGTAACAGTTTTTCTTGGACAGCTTACCTTTCTTTAAGCAGATGAGTATCTTATTTAAGGATCAAAAACTTAAAGATTGTGAATGGTTTGAAAAAAACCTCAAGACTCTAAGGAGCCAATGTTCTAAAGTACTTTTTTGCATGTGCCTAAAAGATCTAGGAGCATTGGTTTATCTTGCGATTTGAGCAAGTTTCCTACTGCATTATTACAGCTGTAATTTGTGGCCACAGAATTCTCCCTGAAGGAAGCCTGACATCTTAATAATAATCTTATAAAAATCATAAAAAAAATTAAAAAATTATTAAGATTAATAATAATCTTAATAAAAAACATCCCTTTTTTATTTTTTCTTCAAAAATACCTCTGAGCTCTTACTTTAAAGAAAAAAAAAAAACACTGAACGTGAATCAGAGAAGAGAGATTAAGATACTGGCATTACTTCGTATTTTAATAGGTTACTGCTACTTTTTGCTGATGCTTAGTGACTCACCTGGATCACAGCCTTAATATATTATACAAACGAGTAGTGATGGTGAAGACTTGATAATACCTGTTTCGTGTAACATGACAATTTATTTGTGAACTGATAAACCCAGTGAACTTGCCTGGAGGTTGTTGATAAAGTTTAGAATGTTTTCATTATAACAACATAACATGTTCAGCATATATGATTTTAACTTAATTTCTATCTGTAGCACTGCTTAGACAGAGACCTCTCACAAAGTACTAGCAATGTATTTTTATAGTGACATGGGAAGTTATTTTTTTCTGGGATGATTAGATTTTAAAATGTTGAGAAACATGCTTTTCGGTTCAGTACCATACCATAGAAGAAATGTCTTTAGCCAGATATATACCAAACTGCTAGATACTACTAGGCTGCTTCAGGTGCACAACTTTTTCACTTCAGGCTCACCAGCAAAACAATCTCAGATTTTTCAACATCTTTTAAGACAGTAATCACTAGTTAAAATGTGATTTTCTATTTTAAATAGCAAATAGGTGTATAATTGATGGGGCCATTTTGTGGCCTTCCAAACATAAACATCTCTAATCAGTTTTTATTGAATTATTAGATCAGAAAAAATGGGGCTTGAATGAAACTTTAGTTACAGCAATACTTACTTGAATGAAAGTGTTGGGCTGCTGTGTAAATCTAGACTGGTGGTAGATCATTTTGTGATACTAGGCAGGAGATCTAATGTAAAAATGAGCAGAATGGGGGTAGAAGGTACTTGGGAACTGGGAGATGCTTTATTTTCAATAGATATGAATATATTCTCTGCAACTATCATATGCAATTTTTACTGCATTTTTGTATTTGTACAGATTCTGATCCACTCCAGGTTCTGTGCTCTAGGAATAGCACATGGAGAAATTCTCCATTTAAAGCTCTTAGCTCTAATAAGTAGCAGGATAGGAAATACTTTTTACATAGAGAAACATTACACAAAGGAGCTTATATCTGAAATAATTCATAATACATAATATTATGTAATCCATAATTACATTTATTGGATGAATTTTAAAAGATACTACATTGGTTTTGTCTCCATTTACATGAAGCCAAGAGTGGTAGTTGATATTTAAGTGTTTGATGACTTCTTATTAGAACAAGTCTCCAAGTTTTTTAACCGTGCTCTTCTCTAGTAGTCCCTCAGTGAAGGGACAAGAGATGCTTCACAACTCAGACTGTTTCCTCAGCTTAGTATGCAGATTGAAGAGGCAGCAGGACACTGGCTTGTACTCAGAGGATGTAAATATCAGGATAACATGTGTTTGGAGTAACTGCATGCTTAATCTGTTAGTCAGTTTTCTAGAGTACACAGACTTCTACCATGTACTGCTCAAATGTTCTTTCTGTGAAAGCAGTTTTTGGAGCAGAACTTCTGAAAGTGCTTTTTAAGTTCCTGTTTTTACCGAGACACATATGGTAAGGAAATTGTGTGTCCAGATGAACCATATGCCTCTTCCTGTTAAGCCTTGACATGTTAATCCTTTGTGTAGTATGAAATTTTTGCCTTGAAATTTTTAATTTCTTGTTTCTACCTTCTTGCGACATTTTTTCTGAGACCACGTCAGCAAGACAGAATTTTCTTCATTTTCATGTAGACATAACAACCTTAACTGAAGCCTTCTCACTGAGAAATGGATCTGGCCTGTACGTAAGTGTAATGCTTTGACAAGTAGAACGCTTGAAACATTTTATTCAAGTCATTTTCACATAAACTTGCAACCATAATACGGGCATGTAACACAAGAATATGAAAGTGCAATGAAGAATACAAAGCTAGTGCCTGAATATTATAAATTAGAGCTCTTCAGATAAAGATGCAAAGTTACTGAAATTAAGACTCTTTAGAGAAAAGTGAAGGAAATAATGAAAATTCTTCAAGAAAGTTGCAAAAACAAGTGGCATTTCACTGTATCTGTAGCATTTAGTTGCTTAATAAAAACCTCCCAATTACATACTCTTTGGTTTTAATTCAAGTTAAAATCTTTCAGCACCTTTTAAGATTTGGAGAAAATGAAAATGCCTTTTTGGCATAAATGTGAGACACAGGATGAACCACCTTTCAGTGTCTCATTTATGAAAACCACCCTGCTGGTTTTGAATGAGCACATTGCAAACAGTACATGAATGACAATAGGAAGGTACATTTGATATGTGTATTCATTCTGGAGCAGAGAAAAAACAAGTAGACTTTTCCTAACACAAAAACATCATCTACACAATATTTTGGTTCCACTGGTGACCAGTCTGTCATTTTTGTTACACTTTTGTCTAGAAATACGCAAATATAAAATGTATTTCAGGATTAAAAAAAATACATAACAAACCCTTCCTTTAATGAGCCTGATATGCATTATGTTCCTTATGTGCAATTCTTAAGTAAAGATTTGAAATGTGGAAGGTTATTTTTTCACACATATGTATACATTCTGGCTTTTCAAGAAATTTGAGACTGCATGACAGCAAATTCATAGTAGAAATCTCACAAAATTTAAATTTGGTTTTGCTCCCTCTGCAACCAATGTCAATATGCTTTTCAAAGATAAGGGAATAAGCCCGATGTCTGGTAAAATGGAATCCAAATATAATTTGCTGTAAAAATAAAAGCTTTTACCAAAAAAGTTTTTGAAAATATTTTTGAACAAAAATGCACATAATCCCAAAAATATTCCAGTACGCAAAAAGTAAGGTGTTCAAATCTGCAGAGCCAAGACATTGAAAATATTGGTTGGTGCTCCCCTATTTAGCACTACTTCTACACATGCTATATAATAAACTCTTCTACTGTGTTGTGATTTGCTATAGTTAGGGTTGAAGTCACATTCCTTCATTTTTTTTAATCCTAAAATCCCTTGTTTTTCTGTTCATGTCTTAGGCAATTTTTATGCTATTGTACATCAATGTCATGTTGTTTAACACACATTTCAAAACAAATACAATATTTTGCTACGGAAAAAAAAAAAGCTACATTTTCGTAGCTCCAATATCCCCAATATTCAAAGTTACAGCATTCAACACCTTTCCAAACGAGGCCATTCCCACTTATTCCACCTACACAGATGCTCAAGGCACTCTGGCTCCTTGCTGACTTCAGTGGAGTTCTGCAAGTAGTTTGGGCACAGACATGTGAGCAGGTGAGGGTGTCTTGAGCAAGGGGTTCCCCCCTTCCTATAGCTGCTCCGTATCCAGTTAGTGCTCTCATATCCCACATTCAGCATCAGGCACAATGAGGTATGAGCACACCACCTCTTCCCAGGAAGCAGCCTGTGCCCGCAACCTGGCTTCCATTCAGTAGCTTTTGTGTCCATTGCCTGCTCTCAGGACTTTGACCCCAATTTTGACCTAAGTCTGTAGAAAGGTGAATGCACTTGCATCCCTTAACACCTCTTAAAAACTCTTTGGGCTGAGATTTCAGAAGCCTAGACTTTAAACAGGCCCTGGTTTTTGCGGACATATGTAACAAATGGTTTTCCCAAAAATCAACTTTACAAATTTTGCTTCTGTTCATTGCCTGTACTGGCTACAGACTGCTAAAATGGATCTCGCAGCAAACAGAAAGGGACCTGCAGGTATAAATTACAATATTCCTCACCCTCTCTCACTGGTGGGTAGTAATCACCAGGTTGCTGGATCTCAGATTCTTTTTAAGTTCCAATTATGCAAATTTGTAACCAAGTTATGATTAAGGTGGATATAAAATAAATGTAGTAAAGAACAGCTGATCCTTGAAGGATAGTGTGGTAATTCGTCAAACTTCCAAATCCATAGGGTTCTAATGCATAAAATATTTCCAAATACTGCTTGAAGTATTCTCAATAGTGATAATAAAACCTCTCCACACTCCTCAGATTTTTCATTTTTAACTATATTGAATAGCACATTATTTTTCCTTTTTTTTCTAATTTTTGAGCTTCCAATATTTCATTAGGTGTTTTGAACTGCTGATGAAATTTAATGAATGCCAATCAATATTTCTAGGTTCCATTGTTCTAAAAGTAGATTCTTCATTTTACATGATCAGAAATCTTCTGAAAATCTTCTGATCTTCTGCCAGATCCCCTTGTGATATGTCATTTCACAGTTTAAAACAAAAATCACAGCTACTGTAGTTTACAGCAGGGTGCACTGCAAAAGCAAAATAATTGGGGGATGGGAGGAGTAGTAGTATACCCAGCACCAGTTAAGCAGTTCAGCAAAAACATTAATTTGGGCTGGAAGTTCTTCCCCTTAACAATGTTGCCTTTGGTTCCTGAACAGCCTAAAGTAGGATGTTAAATACACTGAGTTTTGCTCTTCCTCTCTATATCGTATATTTTCAACTTTGTTATTTTGAATACTGAGATAATACATTTTAAAGTCAACTACAGTACTTAAGGGGGAAGCAGGTAGTAGGTTTTCTTTACACTAAAAATACTTTGTAAGAGAATCTGACCTACTTCTGTTTGTGGTGCCACCTGAGTTATTGCCTGTATTATTTTGATGGTTAACCTGTTCAAGTTGGATGTTTTTCACAGATGACCACATCAGGGACTCTACATCATCTCCAAGAGCCCATTTCTTGACAGGTATTTTTTATCCACATTAAGTTTGCAGAAGTTTTTTAAAAGTCCCACCTTGAAAAATTTCATGAACATATAAAGGTGGGTAAGCTTTTTAATTAATTTTCACAGATGAAAGGTGTATTTCAAAACCCCATCTGTTTTTCACTTAAGAAAATGGAAAAACTTCTAATGTATTAAAAATGTAAACATAACTTTTCTTGCAGGGGTATAACTGATATATATAATACATATGTATTTCTCTGCTATATGTTAATATTCCTTGAAAACTGAACATACTTCTCTCTTTCATATCAATGTGTCCTAGCGAGGATTTTTAATGGTACTATATCATTACTCTTAATCTGTTTTTCATTATGGTATTTTCTGAGATAGCTGACATTAGTACTTTCTCTTGAGTTTTATTTAATTCATTTTGCGTACATTTTTTTCTACCTTTTTAAATATGTTCAACTCATTCACCAGTAATATTCCCACTGAAGTCTGTTATCACGTAAACTCCAAATTTGAAGGAGCTAAGAAATGGTCCCATGTTTTTATGAATGAGTTAGATTAACAAAATTTAAAATATCTCTACATGAAGCACCAGTTTCACACATTTCAACAGCAATACAAGTAATGCCAATTTAGATTCTTTAAATCCAGTTAAGTTTTGGTTGAGAAGCAGAAGTGCTTCAAAGTCACATAAAGTGTGTGGGTGTATCGGTGTATGTTCTGTACTTTTGTTTCTATAGTGTTTGCATCCTAGTGAAGTTTGTATAATGACACTTCAGTTCAAAACATTTGGCACCATCTCATCCATTTCTTGCGTCTTTCTCAGTATCTGTTGAAAGAGGAGAAATAATTTTATGCAGGTGAGCAGGCATGCACAGAAAGGGGAACTGCTAAATACCCACTTGTCATCTTGAAAGCACAGGTCAGCCAACAGTAACAAACATTTTGTTTCATAGCCCTGTATGAATATGCTCCTGAGAGAGATATATAAAGTATGGTGTACATATATACATGTATATATGGGACGTTAGCCTGGAGAAGAGGAGGCTGAGGGGAGATCTCATCACTCTCTACAACTCCTGAGAGGAGGCTGTGGTGAGGTGTAGGTTGGTCTCTTCTACCACGTAGCAGCTGAGACAAGATGAGAGGAAATGGCCTCAAGGGGTGGTTTAAATGGGATATCAGGGGAAACTTTTTCACATAAAGGGTCATAAAGCATTAGAGCAGAATACCCAGGGAATTGCGGTGGGGTTGCTACCCCTGAAAGGGTTCAGAAGCTGTACGAATATGCCACTTGAGAACATGGTTTAATGGTGAGCATGGTGTCATCAGAGGTTGATGGCTGGACTTCATGATCCAAAAGGTCTTTTCCAACTTTTTCCAACCTATTATTCTATGTGCTCAGTAACATTTTCAGAGGTAAGATGGGGAGACTAGAAGTTGAAAGTGTGAAACATAAGTTTGCCTCATTTAGCTACTGATTTCCTAATGCAAAGTGAGGAATGAATATTTTACAGGCTAATTAAACAAGTCACATTAATTCAGTCTGTTTCACTGATACTGTTATAGAAGGCTACACTGGTCATCTGCTTTACTTTTCATTTACTGCTCTGGGATTTGTTTCATATGACCTTCTCTACAATGTTAATACTCACTCCTTACAGAATCCAAATAAAGTATCTTGATAAATACTTCATATGAGCAACTTAGACAGTGTTCTGAGAACTACTTAACTCTGTGTTACAGAAGACTGCTTTCTCTGTGTTTGTTTCACAGATACTAAGGTATACTAGATCTACCGTGAGGACATTTATTAAATGAATTTGCCTTTTTGGAGAAAAAATGTAAGAAAGGCATAATTTTGGCATTGTTTAAACTTTTAAAGATCAAAACTGTAAGGTCCTAGTGCAAGTAAAAAGAAGGTGTGTGAGCCAGAGGTCATTATCTAGCAGACCAGACAGGAGCAGCAGTTTTGGAAAGTGTTACATATTCCAACAGCACAAGTGTGAGGGCAAAATTCCCACAGATCTTAAAATTCCCAAAACCCTCAAAACAAAATGCTAACAGTGGGGCACAGTGACAGGAAAACCACCAGTGGGGAGGCACTTACGGTGAAATTGTGCAGCCAGAGGCATAGGCATGGTGGCCTGTGTAGCGGATGTCACAGCGGACTATGTTGTTGGAGTAATCGGATTCAGGCACCAGGTAGCTGGGATTTACACTCACCTGGAGGGGAGAAAGCACAGTGCTGTCTACTGCCACATTTCAGTTGGTAACTTACATGACAAAGGATGTATGCAAATCATCCGCTTCTTTAAATAGGAAAAAAACCTCCCATAAAACCCCAAACCTCCCCATTCCCAATGCACTTACCTTCAGAATGTAATTTCCAGGTTTTACATCAGTAATATCAATCCACTGGCAATCTATGTCAGCATTGTAAGTGTCGTAGCAGCCAGGGCTCAGACCCTTAAAAATGAATTTAACATGGATGTAAAAAAACATTAATCTATAGAAACAGTGACATTCTAGACATTAGGGATACTCAGACTGAAGTTCACTTAACTATCACAGTTCACTTAGAAAATTGACTTAGAAAATGAGTCTTATTTTTACTTGGTATTTTATCTGTGTGTGTAAACTAGAACGCCTAAAGTCTAGTGTACCACTTCTATAGACTGCCCTTTGGTACTACTGGATAAAAAACACCTATAATATTGACAATTGTTCATCTGTGAGGTATCTGTATTTTCTTACAATCACTTGTTACAGTACTCCTTTTATGAAAAAAACTGTTGATGCTATTATTTTCTGTTCTTTACATAAGATCGGAATACAATAAAAATTGGCCAAAGACTGGAGGTTAAGTATCTGTAAAGGTCAAGTGAATATCTTCTGAGGTCATGAGTACAGACAGACTTGATCACCACTTTGGAACCTCACTCTACCCTTAGGAACGATGCAACTTTTTGCTATGGATGTACTCTGCCCAAGTGCTATTTTTGAATAGTAGGGTTTAAGCCATTTTCACATTGAGATTTCAATGGAAATGGTGTCTCTTCAGGCAAACAGTGGCACAAGAATCTGAGGGAACTGAAAATGTAGCCTTTGTTCCCAATGCATCTTTCTGAAAAATTCTTTGTTGTTAGGAACTTTAGTAAGAATCCTCACATATTAATGTGTTGTTCAAATCTAGTGTCTTTAGCTGTGGCCAATACAGATTGCTCTAGGCAGAGCTGATCTGTTCTGGAAACATGCAGAGTGCAGAAAACCCAAGTCCTGCGGGAATTCCCTCTTGACCTAGTTGGTGATCAGCTCAGACTCTCACACATTTGTGCCAAGTCTGAGGCTGGAGGAAAGTTTTACAGTCCAATTACAAACCCCTGAAATATGGGCTTCCAGTGGAAATGCTGACACAGCCATGATTCTAGTGACACAAATACTCCAGCTGTAAAATATGTATGTTGCTTAGTTAGATGTCATAGTCTACAGAAGTAGAAAATGTTTTTATAAAACCTCTTCAAAGCCTCTATGTATTGCAGATCATTCATTATAGTTAAAATTCAAATGTGGACATGTCAGCCAGTGAAGCATAGCCGTCATTTCTCTTTGGCAGAATAACTACCTTCTAGATTAAGAGCTGCAGAATAAGGGATACATGTATACGTATGGACACATTGAGTTAAACCACAGATCCATCAAAGCTCAGCATCATGTCTCTGACATGTCTCTGTCAGCAGCAGATGCTTAACTAGAAAAGAACATAAGGAATAGGATGTGTAATGTCAGGCAAATTCCTTCTATCAGGCATTTAATTGTATTTAAGGCATGGGGTACCATCAGATTTTTGTGTTTAATAATATCCATTACTTTGTCTAAATTCTTCTTGAGCCCATGGAGATTTTTGATCTCTGCAACATCCAATGGCAAGGAATTTAATACCTCATTTAGGTATTAGGTATTTAGGTGTGTCCAAATAGCACTCCTCTCTGTTTTAAAGCTGTTGCCTGACAGGTCTTAAATTCATATATTGTCAGAACCATTAACAATTGTCAGTAAATATCAATAATTTCCTCTTTCAATCCACAATCCATCAAGTTTTGGTCTTCTGGTTTTCCAAATGGGATAGTCTATGAAATCTCTTAGCCATACTACACAGCTGATTAACCTTGTTCTGCTGGGGTTTGCTGGTTAGGATTTTTTAAGCTTTTCTTTAGCAGTTCTGCAAGGTGGTGATGCAATATTTGAGGTAGGAGTCTTGCATGGATTTGTCTATCATAATGGTATGTTCCATTTTCCATGTTCTCCTAATAAGCCCTGGCACCTGGCTTTACATTTGTGCACAACCCATCATAACATCCACACAGCTGCCATCCTCTTCAACAGCCTCCTGCTGTACAGGCACAGAACAATACTCTGAGATTTCTGTGCAAGACTGCCAGCCAGCAGCTGCAGGTGTTCATGGAATCCAGCACCTTACAGCTTCAGACTCCACAAGGGAGAAGACACCATCTATGAACTCTGCACCAGCCAAGGTCACTTTGGGGGGATGAACAGTGGGAAGAGCTTCTTTACGGGCTGTCTTGAGTGCCCCTTAGCAAGCCTGACGAGAACTGCCACGAGAAATTGTGGTGTGTTTTAACATAGTTCTGTTACCAGGGGTGCTGCACTAGTCAGTGTCATTGCCCTTTAATAAGAAACCCACAGTTACAACACATGGGTGAATTATCAGTCTCCAGGTCAGTCTCTGGTCTCTATAATGGGGAATTCCAGAAGCTAGTTAGGGCATCAGCTAAATTAGGGCATCAGGTGACTGGCAGAAAAGTTAGCCAGATACAAACTAGGAAGGGGAAAGACACTTGGTTGTCTCCAAAGCAGCTCCTACCTGTGTGTGTGCTGTACAGGCATACCGCCTGTAATATCCATAATCACAGGAAGTATCTTCAAGGCAGAAACTTGCTTTGTGTCCTTCAGCAACTTTTCTATGTGAGCTTGCATCCAACAAGTCATAGTGGCTGAATTCATCCATGCTGTGATAATGTCTGTTAAACCATAGATACATTACTGGAGATGGATCAGATCCCATCAATAACATTTTCACATATTCCTATTTGATCTACCTCCTGTAGATCTACATTACTCTAATTTTCAAATGCTACATGTCATCATCTATAAATAAATAATAGGTTTTAATTTGTTATGGGAAAGATTTCATAGCAGCATTGTTTTTCCAAAGTTTTCTGTTTCACCTCTTTTTCAATAACAATATTAAGTATTAAGTAGTTCATATTTGAATTTAATATCTTATAAGTGCCTTTAACCAGAGTTTTGCTAGGAATGCTTACTTTACATACTATAAATTCCATGAAAGTTTGCTACTTGCTAGCAAAACCCCAGAAATTTGGCTTCACATTTTCTGTGGCCCTCAGACAATGCAACACTTTCATAACATTGGTGAAGATAAAATCTGCATAAAGAAATCAGCTTCTGTGTATTGGCAATGCAGATTTCATTCAATATCAACTAATTTTACAGTCTATACTTAATGCTGTCTCTGTTTCAGAAGTGTGTATCCTTTTGATTTGGGCAAATGATGCATTTTTCTTACTTTCACACAAAGTGACTTCTAGCTCTTACTGTGGAATTTTAACACCTCATATTGTTGTAATTTCATTATTTCCAAATGTGTGGGAAAATAAACTTGCATTTTTCCACCTGCACTGTGTCTTTGCAGCGTTTGGCTACTGTTACTTTTGAATGCTTTCAGCTCAAGAGTTATATGAAAAAGGCCTAATTAAACAAAATTCAAATATATTGGTAAAACAAAGCAGCACAGGAGCCTCACAAGCAGGCACATCCTGACCACTAAAACTGGTCCACAGATAATGATGACTAACAAATACTGAGGTCTGATGGCTAGCCAAAGTAATGGGCAGTTGGAATTCACTTCCAAATGAGTTTACTTCACTGTTATGAAAATGATCACAAGAGATGCATTTTTTGTAGCCAATGTACTTTCTGTCCAAGAACTGAATCAGCATCAGAGACACTTTTCATCTGGACAGTGATAGCTGGGCTATCGTGGCACAGTAAGAAAGTGTTTTTCTACAAATGGAAAACTTCAACTGCTATCTACCCATTTCATCCATTTATCAAGTTTGTAAGCACTAGGGTTGGAGGATTTTTGGTATTGGTTTGGGGATATTTTGTTACTGAAGTTTTTTTTTTTTTTTAGGGATAGAGGTTAACTAAAGCATTTTGAGGAGGCTTTTTTGTCAGGTTTGATTTAGTTTCAGCTTTTTGATGCTTGCAAGATTTATAAACTGGTAATATGAATCTTTTTGGAAAAAAATTGTTCTAATGATACTGATTTTTCATTCAGTGCCTAAAGCCTCTGAACCTAGAGAGAAATATTCCATTGGCTCAGAGACCTTCAGATCAAGCCCACATTGCATACCATTTTTAAAAAAGATTAAGTTATCATTTATGTACCTGTAGCAGCAGAGTTGTATTTTAAGTAGGGTGAAAGTAGGTATTCTGAACAATTAGTTCTAGTATTTTATAACTGCTCCTGCTGAGAAGTAGCAAAAATTGAAACAAACCTGCAAATTCCTGCATATGAGTTTTCTGAAAAGGTACAAGTTTGCAGTGTTACCTGCCCCCAAAATGTTGAAAATGCTCTACTACATTTCCCTTGCTGTGTTTCCAGCAAATACACTATTTCTAGAGCAATGCTGCTATGTCAAAATATCATCATATGCATACAGAATATTATTGATAATGGGATCAATCAACTCAGTAGCTTTCCTTTCCCAAATTGATCAATCTGTTCCTTGTGAAGAACTAGCTCATTAAATTCACCTCAGGAAGTGTGGGTCACTGTGTTATTAAAGGGAATATGCTAATAAATGTACATATTAGGGTTTCTATTTATTTTAACATGGTTGAGACTTTTATTTACTGATTATGCTTAAATGTAAGAGGACTATATGTAAAAGGAGAAAGTGCTACTGTCAAATCCCATTTCAGACTTGTATTTATATTAATCTACACTCTGTAAGAGTTTCATACATATGGATAAGATTTGTATCCATCTTTGTTTCATGCGTCTGTATAAAGAGTAATTATCACTACATGCAAAGAATAACTACCACAACATAAAATTAATCAGATAGGAAAAAGCTAAACTTTCCCCATGGTTTCTCCCTGCTTCACTTTAGTTTTAGACAATGTCCCTTGTAACTGACAATTTGTCAGTGAAAAGCATAATTAGAAGATGCCATATTGAGGACTTCACTCACTGGTGACAGCTGTGCCACTCCCATGAATAACGGGGTCTGCTGGGCAGAAAATCCGATGTGCCTTGATTTTTCACTCTTTGGGGGAATCTCAGGAGCACCCGATTGTCATAGTCTCTAACATCTGCTCGATATGCTGAACTGCAATCATGCAAGTCAAAGAAAACACAGGAAAAAGCCATAAGTACATGCAAGAAATACTTTGAAAAAATGCTTTATATTGTCTCAGAAGTTACTGACAGCAGAGATCTCTTCATGCACCACAAGCCTCATGCATTAAAGAGTCACACAGGAATTCCATATAGTGTGGAAATGCCTGGTGTCAGCCCAAGACCTGAGTAAGATTCAGATCTGGTTTTAATTTTATAAAAGGAAGTTTGACCACTGACTGACTCCATCTGTGAAGATCACTGCTGAGCTGTAAAATTACTCTGGTACCAAAAAACATAATTTTATTAGTTGCTGGTAACCAAAATAACTCCCCGTGTATGCAAATCCCACAACAGACGTTTAATTCCATTGTAAAAAACCCCTAATATGTATATGAATCAGACTGTGTTTTCCTATTCTACATAGCTATTACATACACTCTTTCAAATACTGGAATATTTTAATCAACTCATAGCCAGCAAGAACACTTCAAGGAGTCTTCACTGTGAAGCTAGCAAAAAAAAAAAAAAAAAAAACAAAAACCTGCTTATTATGATGTGTTTTCTTTTTTCTGCAAGTGAAGAACAAGCGTTACCCTGAAACAGTCTGACAAAAATTAATGGTGTTGGTAAATAAATAAATAAATAAATCTGTTTTGCATGATAAGGTATCAAACAAGTTAAAATGGTTAAAAACAGCCATGCTGATTTCTTTCCAAACAAAACAGGAAAAATCCCTCTTTGCCAACTGGACAAGTCCTAACTTCATAACAAAGTTGTTATTTCAACCCCTTAAGAGACTCTGAAACACTTTTCAGAGGGATTTCAGTTTTAGGAGACATTAAAAGGCATAGGCCCAGAAACAATTAGCTTATTATAATCTTAATAGTAAATTGTGCTGGTTAAGAATAGGGTGTTTGTTGTTTGGTTTTTATTGCTTTTTTTTTTTTTTTTTTTTTTTAATGAAGTAACCTATGATCTTGTAGGAGTAGAGGAGGGAGATGAAAATCAACAGATTGAAGTGGTTTTCTAGGTGCCTTCATTTCACGAAATTCAGAAATGTTCAAGTGAGGCTAACAATAGAAACCTGTAATACAACTTTTCACAGCATGTAGGTTCTTCAGGAGATGTGCATCTTCTCTCTCTAATATGGCAGGATTGCTTTCTGATGTGCATACTCCATCTACCACATATTTGGAAGGTTACAGAGAGCTGTGTTTCCTTGAGCCCTCCAGTCTCACCCTTCTCCACCCTACACCGTGCTCACAAGTGGAAACACGAGCACGGCAACCCACGACAAACTGGCAAAATCTTGTGACGATGCCTACCTTGCCAAGCAGTTCTCCTCGGCAGCACATCTCAAATTATACATGGACATCCTCTGGACATATGTGGACGCCTGGATGTAATAGGGATCCGGGACTAAGTCAGGGAGACCTGCAGTTCATCAAACCAACCACATAACAGCAAGATCAACCCAGGACACGTTTGCAAATAGTTGGCTACCATCCCAGTCGTTAGGAGCCGTCGTTTTGCTACGGACCCCTGCTCTCCGTTAACCTCGCATTCCCCTTTGCTTAGGCTTGTCCCAAACACCCCACACGACGCCCGGACCCCGCGGTGGGCTTATCGGCAGCTCGCGCCTTTCCCGTAGGCGGGCACTGGGCTGCCCGCAGCCCGAGAGCCGGGCGAACGCCTGCCCGGTCAGGTTTTGCCCCGAGCCAGGGTCAGGCAGGGCCGGCAACCCCGCAGCTGGTTCCCGCCGGGACCGTCGTGCGCGGAGCGAGCGGGTGGTGCGGCGGGGCAGAGGGACGGGACGGGCGGAAAGGAGGGCTCTTACCGTACTGGAAGTAGCCGGTACCGTAGCCGGGTCTGTACCTGCTGCCCTGGCGGGGCCTCTCGTAGGTGTCGTAGTAGTTGTAGTAGGGGTTATCGTCCGTGTACTTGTAGGGGTTGTAGGGGTCGTCTCCTACCATGACATCTTCTCGGCCGGGCCTCAAGTTGCCCAGGGGCGGCAGGCTGCCGGCCCCGGTGCTGCTCCCGTTGCCGTCGGTGCCGGTGCCGCCGGCGGGGCTGGCGGCGCCGCTGGGTCGCGGCCCCCCCGAGGAGGAGCTCCGGGCCGCGGAGGTGGCGGCCGCCTGGCTCCGCT
>VXBN01008194.1:70481-84297 GCA_013397395.1 Sinosuthora webbiana | reverse complement strand
AGTATGCCGTGGGGCAGCGCCAAAGTATGCAAAGGAAAAATGCTATTAGCTCATCAGCGCTGGAGAGACTAGAAACGGGGTGGCGGGGAGGGGGAAGGGGCCGCTGGCAAGAGAGGAAACATGTTTCTGGAAAATGTGCTGGCCGGCACATCTCTCGGGCTGGAGCAGCTGCTGGTGACCTTCGTCTCAGCCCTGAGTAACAGTCGGATCCCCTTAATGACCTCTTAATTAGGAGAAAACCTCCATCAAATAAACTCTTGACTATTGACTTTTGGGTTTTGTTCATATGAGTCACACGAGAAATATATTGGCAATGCTTGTCCCGGAGTAAGTTTTCATTGAACAGTGAAATTTCACATGGGAGAGGCTTAGTCCCATCACCAGAACAAATAAACCTAGTTTGGGTAGTGTCTCCCTAAAACCATGCTGGGGAAGAGGAGCAGGCTGCGGCCCGAAAGCCTCTCCCTTCCTTCCTTCTTTTACAAGAGTTCATCAAGGCTGTGTTTTGATAAGTACAATCACCTAGTAAGGCAAATGAATTAAGGTCCATGGATTTCAGCCAAAACTTCTTTTGGGTGTATTTTTCCAAAGGCTGTTTGCTTATGAATCCTTGCAAAGGAATTGAGGAGAATACACAAAAGTTCTCCTTCACCGAAACTTTGGTGGTGAGAATATTGAAGTGAATCCTGTCGATGATCAGCCTGGGCTGGAGGTTTTCACCTTGCTCAGGTAGACTCAAGGCAACCTCAGACCACTGCCAGCTTCCCCAGGTCAGGTTAACAGTCCACATGTTACTGGGCCAGGTGGATATTACACCTGGATTTTGATGTTTTTGATACAGTTCTCCTGTCATGTGTTGTGCTGTAGTTTAACTGCATGCTACTTTAAATGGTGCACACTTAATAATAGAAAACAAGCAAAATGTGGTCCTGCACTGTGGCTGTGATGGATGGTGAATGCTGATTTACACTGCTGTAGAACTATTAGCTGCAGGGCTCATCTTTAAAGTACTGCCACCACCCTGAAATCAGCGGTGCCACCCTGCATGCCAAAGGTCCCCCCGTGGACAGGGGGTCATTGGCTTTAACAGCTGCTGGCACCAGCTGCTCGCCACGCCAGGCTGGCTGGCTCTGCTCTAACTGTACAGATGGTCTGGAGAGCACTGAGGAGCAAATGGACCTGTGCTTCAAAGACAGCAAAGTCTTCTTACTTGAGAACATACCCAATGGGTGCTTGTTACCATTGCTAGCCAGCACCAGGATGGTGGGGAGCATCTGCTGAACTGGGTCCACAGCCGTAACAGTAACTGGTATCTTTCCACAAGCAGGTTGTGTGTGCCAGTTTGGGCAGTTAGCTGCAGAGGTGGTTTGGTTTGGCTTCCCTTATTCACCATATTTGCAGGCTGGTTATCCCCTTTGGTTTTTCTCATTGTGGCTTTGAAAATATTATTCTCTATTTAAGGGTTTGCCTGGAACAATCAGTGACTAAGTCTGAGTAAAATGGAAAGGTTGAATATAGGGAAAATGCAACACTGAAGGAATGAGATTTCTGTCTTTTTAATCTTCCTCTAAATCTTACTAATGTTACAAACAGCAGGTTGTTGCCCAATGTGTGATATTAGACAATGTTTCCACACAGTGGGATTCCAGCCATTTTTTCATATGCCTGATAAAGTTACTATTTTTCATGAAACTGGAGAAAGCATATTTGAGGCTGTTATTCTCACCCATCTATCAGCCATTCTCACTGTTTGCCATTTTTTCCATAGCACAAGTTTCATTTGTTAATTAATTTAGGGTTCATAATGCCTGAAAAGCATTATTAGCATCCCTAGAGAGTCATGTCCTTTCCCTTAGCATTAGGTGCTTGTGTCCATTTAACTGCCTTCCACAGGTTGCCTAATGACACCAGATTTTTACATCCTGGATCTGAAAAGGCCATCAAAAAGCTCTGTGACATGAGGTAGGGAGATGAAAATTTCTGTACTTTAAAAAGACTCATAAGCAAGTTGGGTATTGCTACTGCTTTAAAACTGGCCTAAAAAGAGTCAAGCACTCTGGTATTAAAATTTCTCATAAGGTTGATATATCTGCTTTGTAAGGTCCAGTTCTGATCCTGATCACACTTAATTTAGTTACTTAAGCATTTGCTTACCCCTTTCTTTTTTGTCTGGAATGGCTGGTATGCCTGGATACTGGTTGTACTGGGGATTTTGATTTCTGCCATCTACAGAAATAAGTACAGTGTATATCAGCTGAGAAATAAAATCTTCCTTCACTAAAAAATGACACTAATTAAAGCAGATGTCGTAAGTAATTGCAGTAATGTCTCAAACCTGGTACCAGGTGGTAACTTATTTTTAAATTTACACTTAATTGTAAGATTGGAGCAGTCCTCATTCAGATGTTCCAAATAGAAAAATGTCTCCAATGGCATTAGTAGCATTTGGAGTTACTTTAATGTGTACACTACTGCTAGACTGCTAATTCAGTGGTGAATCTTGAAAATGGAAAAATATTAACCTGTTCACCACAAAAAAAATCAACAAAAATACCCCAAACAGAACCAAAGCTGTTTGAATTTGACATTTCTTAATATATGTCTAAAGACATGCATTTAAATTTTATTTTATCTTTAATTTTATTTTTTGACATGTGTATGAAAGAAGTATGATGATGTAAAAAAGAGAAAGCAATCTTAAATGTCAGTTTACATCAATTACATTATTTGTTACTTTAAATACCATTTTTAAAATATCAGCTCTGTAGTAATGCATGTAGTAATGTAATAATTGGATTATTCGTGTTCTTGTTTAGTCATAAACTGGTATGCTTAGCTAGGGTCACACACGTAAAATAATAAATAATAAAAAATTCTAAAATCCTAACAGGAAACTAGACAAACTTCGTATGTGTTAAGTATATTTATAAACTGATACTTTTTCATTTGGGATTGAAAGGTTGTTTTTTGAGGAGCCACTACAAGAAAAATCTTGAAAAATAGTGGTTTGTTTCAGCTTTTTCTACCTGGGTAATATTCAGTGTACTAATCTGATTTATGCTTGAATAGACAAAGGAATTACTCTGATTCTTCTGTTTGCAGAAACAGTGAGTTCCAACTAGATTATTCAAATTTATCTTATTTTGTAGATCTTACTTATAATATTTTTTATAACTTGCCACTTATTGCTTTCAAATAGTAAAAACTGAGTAATTTTGTTGCTCACCAGAACACTGTGGATTTTTCTAAAGCATACTTTATAGAAGGTCCAGGTATCTTTATTTAGGAAGTCCCTTGTAAATCCATTGGATTAAAAGGTTCCTAATTATAATGAATTCCCCTTAATAATTGGGTTCAAGATGTAAAGGTATTCTTTACAGTATGTGAACTTTACTAGAAACTAAGACCACTGAGCACTTTCAGATTCAGGTCTATTGAGATTTTTTTAACAAACCAACTTAATTTGAGACAAGAATTATAGACTTTTTCTGACATCAGTAGTGTTTGGAGCAGACAGTTATTATTTTTACAAAAGTTAGGCTTCTAGTTAAATTTAGCTACCCTTTGTATGTCTGATTTTGAAGTCTCTAATTAGGCAACTTTCCACTGCCATAAGTAAAATGCAAAAGTAAACTTTCAGACTTTTTTTTTTTCCTGCTCTGAACTTAAAAAGGAACAAATAGATTTTTGTTGATTCAATGAACTTGTCAATTTGTCAAGAAAAGAAAGTTATTATAATTTTATTAGCAGGTAACATCCTCAATTCAAAATTAACAGCCAAAATGCCACCTGTCCTTAATCTCATATTTTCTGCTTATCTGTATGCATAACAATACCACTTTGTGGTTACTTCATTTTATTCACCATGGGTAGAACTGCTGAATTGCAAATACCTGCACCAGATGAAGTAAGTTAATCACCCTTGTATATCTCTTCTGGATCTGACAATTTCATCAGGAAAAGCAGCTACAGGACCTGAGACAGCTGTTGCTATTTTCGTTGCATGGTGAGGGCTGAAGACAAAGCCTTCTGATATCAGTGGATTTTTTTTTGTCGAATCAGAGGTTTACAATGAGGTTTTAATAGCAGTATTTTTTAAGCCTAGAGTATTGATGTGTTGCTAAAGCTGAACATGAGTGGTTTCATGGTATGCAGTTTCTTGGTTTCTTTCTTGAATTTAGATTTTAAAAGATTTTAATGAATATTAAACAAAAAGTCTTTGACTTCTTGAATTTATAATGTATTCCATCTCTGGATATTTTTTTAACTTTCCCATTTGTTTTCTGTCTTCCAAGATTTCTATAAAAACAGATTTCTAAAAATGTGGAATAAATAGATACATATGCTGTTACTGCAAATTCAGTCAGAGATTTGAAAATCCACCAAAACTTTTTATTTTCTTATATGTCAGCATCTGAAACAAAAACTTTCCTACCTATTGTCTATGTAGTATTCATTGCAAGGGTGTGCAAGCTGTTTGATGACACATACAAAGGAACAGAAATCCAAGACACTCAAAGTAAAGAGCTCATTAACACCTGTGATAGGTACTAGAATTAGCTTCATTTAGCAGGGTCAATAAAATTCAGAATAGATTAGACAGTGCATGGATAAACAGTGCCTTATTGCTTAGGGAGTTCGGTCATGTACTTTCTCCACAAGCTGAGCACGTGTTAAAGGACTGCCCACCATCTCAGGCACAAATACCTCATTTTATTGAAAATAATGAATACTGAGGAGAGGTTACTGTGAAAAACAGAAACTGGCTGAACAATTCTGTACACAGGCATATCTTTGTTGTGGCAGTGCTCCGAAATGAGTCTTCCCTTCTGCATATTTTGCACAAAAGCAAGAAAACCCATCTAGTAAGTCCAAGCTGAGGAAGACTTGAGAGAATAATCAGTTTTGGATCGAGACATTCAGCAGATTGAGATTATGAACATTATGTATGAAGGGAGAGAAATGGATAGCTTTCCGAATCTGTAATTTTCCTTCCGTTTTCAACAGGGGATAAGTCCCTGTAAATCATTCATGATGAGGAACATTGCCCTACATAATATAAGAACAGAACTCGTCAGCAGAAATTTTGGAACATGATTTTACTATCAAAAACTCTCCTAAATACCTGGATGTGATTTTTTTTTTTTTTAATAGCATATTTGTCTTCATAACCATCCCTGAATTTGCATGGCCATCACAGAGGCAGGTAACTTTATTTGTGGAACTTCAATGCCTGATGGAAAAATGCCAGAGAAAATCCCTGTTTCAAATCCCAAGGTGAATTTTCATAACTGACATTAGAAAAATTTGGTGTTATACAGACTAGGCTCGATTAAAACAGTGATCATTATTGGCCTTGCAAATATAAGTGTATAAAAGTTGGACACCGATGATGGTAAATAAAGAACTGGCAGAGGAACTCCTATGCCTAGGATTTTAATTGTCTGCTTTGTTTTCACTGGGGAAGATGTACACAGTAAAAATCAAGCAACCCCCCTGCACCTTTGCATTAAAGAGAATGTTTAGAGGATCAAGGACATTAGAAATAGAGTTTGCAGTTTGCATTCAAAAAGAAATGAGGGTCAAATAGAAACAGCTGAATGGTCCAACTTCTCCACAGTGATATCTGCTTCTAGCAGGACACAGGAATCTGACAAAGGTCTTCTGATAAGAGAGGCAGCTTCCAAATTGTGAGTTGCATTAGCCAAGCTCTTATAGAAAAACAGTATTGTTTAGGCATCTATCCCTCCTGAATATCTTCAGCAGTGCTATGCTGTACCTGATGTCAAAATGGAAATACCTGATCAGGGGCAAGATGTTTCTAAAATAAATATCTCACATTTTCAACTCAGTCTCGGTTCCTAGCATGGTATTGGCAAGCAAATGTTTGATATTATTAACGTGTATTGGTTCTATTTTGCTTACGAGACAGCTGTGTTCAGAAAGTTTTATGTGTAAACCCTGTGTAAACCTAAAGGTTTTCTGTTTGGATTACATAAACATATCTGGTGCATTTTCCTGGATGATCTGTCAAGGCATGTGGATGACAGGGAGTTAATTAGAAACAGCTAGCATGGCTTCATCAAGGGCAAAATCCAAAGAGTTGCCATCAACAGCTCCGTGTCCAAATAGTGATTGGTAACATGCCCCTCCAGGGTCCATATTTACACTAGTAGTGTTCAATATCTTTCTTGATGACAGACAGTGGGATTGAAGGCATCCTGAAAAAGTCTTCTGAGTGGTGCAGTTTTCTTTGCTGGAGAGAAGGGGTATGACCTGCTCTTCCAGCCCAGAAAGCCAACTGGATCCTGGGCAATTCTGCTCCTCTGCCCTGTTGTCTTGAGATCCCACCTAGAGTACTGTTTCCAGCTCTGGGGTCCTCAGCAAAAGAAAGACATGGACCTGTTGGACCTGTCCAGCAGGTCCCAGAGGAGGGACACAAAAATGATCAGAGGGCTGAGGACATGCTTTTGACTACAAGCTGAGGGCGTTGGGGTTGTTCAACCTAGAGAACTGAAGGCTTCAGGGAAGGCCACCTAGCTGCCTTTTAGTCTACAGAGGTGGCTTGTAATGAAGATGGAGGGAGACTTTTTAATGAAGCCTGTACTGACAGAACAAAGACGAATATTTTTAAACTGAAAGCTGGTAGATACACGTTAGATACAAGGAAGATATTTTTTTTACAGTGTTGGTGGTAAGACATGGAAAGAAGCTGCCCAGAGTAGCTGTGGGTGTCCCATTGCTGGAAGTGTTCAAGGCCAGATCGGATGGACTTGGAGCAACCTGGTCTAGTGAAGGTGTTCCTGGCCATTTCAGGGCAGTTGGAATTCCATGATCTTTGAAGGTCCCCTCCAATCCAAACCATTACAAGAGTCTGTGAAAGTAGACATATTTCCAATCCTGGAACAAGCCAGCGTACATTCAACAGTAGAGATATGCCAGTTTGCCTAAAGTGATGGTCTGGACTGGTGAGCATTTCTTGGCTTCTGAGCATTTCTTTGTCTAGGCATAACTAATTAAACTATTTTAGGAAGATTGAAATAAGTAGTATCTAATTGAATAAGTCTTGGGAAAAACTGACTTTATTTATTTACCTTCCTTATAAGATGAAGAGAACACTAAACCTATTGAGAAATTGTTGTTCAGATTCCCATCCTACCAAGTACAGGATCTTGGTTCTGTTATCTTTCCTCCTTGCTGCTCTTGTTTTTTTCCAATTGTTATGCCCCTTTCTCCCCAGGGCAGGGAGCATGGCTTCCTATGTGTTAGCTCAGTGATGCTCACAGTAGGGCGCTGAGTCTGACTATTACTTTTGGCCACTGCTGCAATATGAAGAGCAGTTCTGAATACAGGATGCTTCATTGAACAAATGCGACATTTAGAACATGTGAAAACCCTCATGGAGCTGTGTGTATTATTGAACAGAGTTGACACTCAGCAATTCTGACTCAAATAAAACACCCATGGTGGTTTTCCCTTTGGTCTAAATTTCATCGTAATATTTTGTCTCACATACCAATATTATGAACTCTTTTACTATTCTGCTTTATAGTAGATCCTTTTTGAAATACATTCCTAATCTAATCCCTATTTTCATCCACACATAATTATCAGATTTCACTTTAGATATTCTCAGTGATTGGGAAAATTTTTTGAAGTAAAACATTAAGTCATGCAGTTAGATTGAAAGGAATGTTTATAAAAATATGTTGAAGGTATATCAGGGCAATGACTGTAACATTTGCATTACCAACTAAGAGCAGAAGAAAAGTGTATACTTAGAAACAACTTGTTTGACTTTAATAAGCTGAAATAAAGTTGACATTAAATATTTCTTTCCCTCACAGTGAACAGACTCAGGCAGCTCCTAATTGAAGGCCATTCTTTGAGGGGAAGCTCAGAACTTGTATTGTAGGCCGAGCTGATTTCACTAGGTTTATTCTGAGTTGAGGTCTCACACTGTAATTTGTTTGAACTGCTCTTATGTGTGTCATTTGAGATTATCTCAACATTTGATGTCATGTAGTCAAACAGAAATTTTGTGAAAAGAGGTACTTTATTCAAAAGTGTGTACATTGTAGTGACAGAGGTGGCTGCTGCCTTTAACTGGGAAAGCAAATCCCATTCTTGGTCTCTCCAGCTGACTGTGGAGCAAACTCTCCCTGTGTTATGTCCTGGTGGTGTGATAGCATCAGGTGAGACACTGGGCTGACACTGCTAATCAGGCCCAGGAAAGGATAGGCAATGGGCTGAGGGAGGGTACAGACAACAGCCTTGATTCTGGTGCAACACTGACTTCTCTGTGGTATTGAAAGCACTGGGGAAAAGCTGTGGTTTCACACAGTGGCTGGGTTTGTATGAGTTATCTGTGTGGTGACATGGAAGCAGGATGTGAGGACATGAGATGAGGAAAACAGGAACAATTAAACCTCTTACTTATCCTCTCCAATAAATCTATAGTTAAACCACAGTGCTTTTTCTTTTGGTCTAGTTTTACCATGGTGATTTTTTTCTGTACTTGCTCTCATTTAACACAACTTTCTATATGCATCTGTCTATATCATTGTATCTAGGTACAAGTACAATTTCCCAGCATTGCTTGAACAAAATGACATTCTTGGATCTACATAGACCATCAAAAAAGCCCCATAAAATTCTAACCTTCAGGAGATTTTACACTTCTGATCACCTCCATCCTTTGTTATGGGGAACTCAAGAGGGAGGCAGCTGTTCTGCAGCACGGGGTGTCTTAGCAGTTACAGTATGACAGACTACACCTTCCAGCACAACAATCTGAAAGGGCTGTAGGCAAGTGTGTCTGCTCCAAGGTTTTCTGCTTTTTCAAGTGGAAGTTTCTATGCCTGCTCCAGTGAAGTAGTTGTTGGTTAAGCCAGAAAGAGTTTTTCCAAAGTGTCACAAGAAATCAATAATGAATACAAAAATCTTGACTTAGTGGCATTGTTTTACTCACTGTCATGGACCTCTTGAGGAATGAAGAGCAGAAACTACAGAAACTGCTATAGGGCTGCTGTAAGAGTCATATCAGCAGAAGAGACCACGTAGAAAGACAGAACCTGATTAAGCATTGGCAGGTTTAAGAAGCAAAGATGCTGCTTGAGGAGAATGAATATCTGGTTCCAGAATCAGATGTTTCCCCCACAGATATGAAAGGAATATGGTATGTCTGGATTTCCTTTAAAAGTTTTGTGGATAATACTGAGTTCTAGTGAAAATTCATGGTAATTAATTGAGTTACACCAGCATGAGACGTTGCAGCTGAAAGTGGAGCACTTAACGTGTTATTATGTGTCCTGTGATGGACTTTTAAAAGAATGGAAATTGCTCCAGGTATTGTATTTTCCACTTATTTCACAGAATCATAAAATCACAGAATACGCTGAGTTGGAAGGGACCCCCACCCATCAAGTCCAACTCCTGGCCTTACACAAGACACCCCAACAAGACACCTGAGAGCATTGTCCCAACACTTCTTGAGCTCTGTGAGGTTAGTGCTGTGACCACTTCCCTGGGGAGCCTGTTCCAGTGCCCAACCAACCTCTGGGTAAAGAACCTTTCCTGATATCCAACCTAAACCTCCCCTGACACAACTTCATGTGAGCTTCCCTCACATCCTGCCACTGTCACCACAGAGAACAGATCAGTGCCTGCCTCTCCTCTGCCCCTCACAGGGAAGTTGTAACTGCAGTGAGGTCTCCCCTCAGTCTCCTCCAGGCTGAACAGACCAAATGACCTCAGCCACTCCTCACACAGCTTCCCTCAAGGCTCTTCACCATCCTCATGGCCCTCCTTTGGACACTCTCTAACAGCCCAATGTCTTTTTTGTATTGTGGTGCCCAAAACTATTTATTGTAGGTCTGGCTTTGGATTTTGCCTCTCATTAAAACTATCACGGTTAATAGCACAATTCTGGTGTAAAACTTTGGTTAATTAAAGTTTAAGTTTAAATATATAGGAAGTCAAACCAGAGCATAATCTAAAAGTCCTGCATTAAGAAGGGCAAACTACTCAAACTACTACTTGCCTTTCCATCATTACTGCACTCTCCTTGCAGGTTAGTATTGGCCAAAGACTGCAAACCATTAAGAAGAAACTTTGTTTTTTGTCATGTCTTGAAAGATTTAAAAGCATGGTACAGAAATCTCTCCCATGACTGATCTTTGCAAAACACTGAGGAAGAACATGTTAACTCTGTTGAAGTAATGTAAATGAGCAGTGTTAGAAAATGAAATATTCTTTTATAGAAATCCCTTGGGAAATCTGTAAGTAAGATTATATGTGTTAGAATTTGGATTTACAAAATGTTAAAGTCAAGAAGGATCTGTACAGCCTGTCTTCTGCATAATACAGGCAATGGAATTTCACCTAGTAATTTCTGCATAAAGATCATAATTATCTGAGCTAAGATATCTTTTTTAGAAAGACAGTCTTAGATTAAAGAGGTCAAATGATAGAGAGCACACCACATCCCAAAGTCAGCTGATGCAATACTTTCTTCCTTCCCTGCAAAACAAAACGAACCATGCCTTGTTTATAATTTGAATAGAACACCTCCACCGAAGTTGTCATTCAGGGGAGCACCTGTACTAAGAAAACATCTGTTAACACAAGCGTGAATGAAAACATTTTAAGCATGAAAAATGTTGACTAGAGAATTAAGAAAAAGAAAGCAAAGTTTTGTTTACTTTTCTTGTTCCCTCATTTTTATAAAGTCCCTCACTTTTCCCTCATGGCTCCTTGCTTCATGAGGGAGGATCAGGTTTTTGCTGAAGAGCTGCTTCAGCACCTTTTCAAAGAGCAGCTTTGAAACACCTTCTAAAATGACCCCTGCCATTATTTGGTCTTTGGAGTGACTGTCCTTCCCTGGGTTTCTAACTGAGAAAAGGGCATGTTGCTGTAAAGGAAGTTTTGGATGCAGACTCTGCTGTGCTGAAAAGGTATTTATCTAACTTTACATTCTTCCTGCCAAATGATGGAGTGCCACTGGGCTGAGAAAACCACTAGTCAACAACTGTCAGCTGGGAGGAAGAGATCCACTTAAATCCCACAAGCATTTAGGGAAGTTTTCATATCCGTGCACCTGAAGACAGTCTGATGTCTTCACAGACACATTAATTAGGAGAAATTGCTAAGTCTTCTCTTTTGTTGCATGGCTTTTGCTTGCTGAACGCTGGGATCAGAATGAGCATTTCAAGCATTGCTTGAAAAAGTTCAAATTCCTTCACCATTCAAAATTTATATTCAGAACACCTCTATAAATGTAGTTTATAAAACTACATTTAGGATCCACATTGTAGTCAAAAGGCATACTGGGTGGAGGGACTTCTCAAAAGCTTGGTACTGGGGGATCACAGAGCTACTCATGTTTAGTCTTACATCGTGATTTGCAGCTTTTGCCCAGGCTTAAAAGATGTCTGGTAAACTATATTGCATACCTGAAGAAACTGACCAGGTTCCTTTCTCTGGGGTCAAAAGATAGGAAACAGAGACCAGAAACAAGGTATAGATTTCTACTGCAGTTAGTGTTACCCAGGACTCCTGTCTTGCTTGTGCAGTCCCACTGAGTCCTGTGCACCTGTCTGTTGCACCTCTACTTGATAAAACCCTTACTGAAAAGTACTTCTCCAAAAAAAGCCTGCAAATAAAAATAAAGATTACTGGTAAATTCTTTCCTGTTCTTTTGAATCTTCGGTGGCTGTATAGCATCTGGAGAGCATCTCTTATCTCTAGGTTTTAAAGTACCATTGATAAAAATTTGCCTTCATTTTTATTTCACTTCCTGTGGCATCACCCCAATTGTACAAGTAATGTTCTTGTAAACAATAAAGTTTGTCCTCTTGAAGAATATAAGATTTTATTCAGCCATTTTCTGTGGCCAAAAGAATGGTCATGTTGTTCTTCATATCCCATGAAATCATGTTTTTATAAACAGGTATTTAAAATTCATTAAGCCAAAAGGATGTTCCAAGCAGTGAGCAAGCTGTGTAGGTTAAGTGTGAGAAAACAATATCTTGGAGAAACATGAACTCAACTCATTTGAACCCATAAAAAGCTAAGCACTGAGGTTAAACCATAAAATGTGGTGGGCAGTTTGTCACTGCAGTAAACCACTAGGCTATTAGGTATGCAGACAATATGTGTTTGTTTGCTCCTGTGGATACTAAAAGAATTCTGAATTCCTCAGGACTTTAAATATTATGTTATAAAATATTAAACCAATACCTTTAAGACAAAACCAGAATCCAACACATACCATATAAATTACTAAGGTTGAAAAATAAAAAATCAGGAGTTGAGCTTCAGAGGAATATTTTTTTGGTGGAACATATTTCCACTTCAGCTATAAAAAGCCTCCAGTTTAAACCCCTGCACTTGTTTATACCTGAGAATAATGATGTACCTTATTCATTTGCTTTTNTTTTACAGCACTTTTGAAGTTAACAGTTACCCTGTCTTCTTAAACTAAGAAAATTATATGCCTCAATCCAGAAGGACAATTTATTGTTGTTTATGTCTGCAGTGGACTTAACAGCAACACATAGAGCAGCAAGTATTTTTTTTTCTGGGGAAATCAAACAAATGCTGTCCTCCTTTTGTTAATGAACACATAGATTTTTCAGAGTTCACCAAAAGTTAAACTTCCTGAAAGTGACAAAAATGAACTAAATAGGTTCCTTAAAAAGAATATGTGCTGGGAAAGAAGCAACTCAAGAGTGCATTCATGTGCAGACTCTTGTGAAAGCAGTTTCTTAGAACAGATCTTTTTCAATGGGTTTTCCACTTCTAAGTAATGCTTCTTGGGGTGGAGGTTTTTTGTTGTTTTCTAATGCAAATTTCTGTGGCATTAATTCTGGGAATTTTTCCAGTTAAACACATTCTTCCATTTAGCTCAAGAAGAAATTCTCAGCAGCAATTCTGAACTGTTTTTTATTTTAGCAAGATGGATGAGGAAACCTCTGTTTGTTTTGAGAGACCCTTAGACCTATTGTGTGCAACACAGTGATATTTAACACCAGAATTGCAGCTTCTTCAGGGCCAGTAATGGTGCAAATATATATTTATCCCTTGATAAAAAAAAAGGAAAAAATGGCATACCATTCAGTAACTTGGGCCTTTCTATTTCTTTCCGCAATATTCTGTGTGCTCATTGCCCTCTCCTGGTTTCCTCTGGTAAGTTTTCAGGTTTAATATATCCAAAATGGGTTTCCTAAAGAACATTAAGAACTCCTTGAACATTTTTGCCTTTGCCAGTCAAAGGTATCACCCGTGAAGACATTTTTTCAGGTAGCCCAAATGACTTCTCTCATCAGCATGCACCTACCAGGCTAAGAGGCTTCACTGGAGCCACACCTGTGAGTTCTTTGCTCCCTGTGCTGCTGCAGCACCTGTCTGCAGCACCTACTTCAAGCCACACAGGCAACTCTTGAAATTCTTTTAAGAAAAGCTTTTGGTAACATCCTGCCATAAATACTTGAACAAAAGGAAGCTGTTGTGAGAAATAGCTCATTACAGGTAGGGATTCTTCAGAGGGTAGATGTGTCTGTTTCTTCATGAAACATATTGTCTTGGTTTGGGAAGACACGTATCTGCCACATAAAAGCTGGAATTTTCTTTTGGAATGGAGAGTGTAAGCCACCCGCCTTTTTTTTCCAATTATAAATTTACAATCCGAGGTGCTTAGGCAAAGATTTTTTGGAATGGGAATAGCAGTTCTTTACTAGCATGTATTACAAAACAAACAAACAAACAAACAAAAAGACAAAAACAAACAAACAAACAAAACAAAACAAAACAAAAA
>VXBN01008194.1:50032-60035 GCA_013397395.1 Sinosuthora webbiana | reverse complement strand
AAGGAAAGGAAAGGAAAGGAAAGGAAAGGAAAGGAAAGGAAAGGAAAGGAAAGGAAAGGAAAGGAAAGGAGAACCAGAGGTGCTGAAACTTATCCATAAACAGCAGCATCCTTCCCATGCCCACCCTGCCACTCAGCTTGTCCTCAGGAACAGGCTTTCCTTTCCTTAACATCAAACAGAATTCAATGCAACTTTAACAGATTCTTCTTAAAGCACCAAAGAAAGAAGAATGGCTCATACTTCATTTGCTTCCTTGAAATTAATGGTTTTAATTAAAAAAAGGGCGAAAAAGTGTATGCATAAAGCTTCATTCTAAGCATATTCAAAGTGCATGCCCTCAACAGCTGGGGATAAAAACAGTTTTATCTTAGGGGGCACTGGGTAGACTGCCTGTGTTGCTACTTGTTTGAGAATAGTTTTGTGCTCAAGAAATCTATCCATCAACTTTGGTAATGAACTGTGTTTAATCTGCTGAAAAAGAAAATAAGCTCAGATATCTTATGTTTCTCATCTTTATAACAGGTGTATCAGCATGAGAAGTTTATTTTCTTCTTTCAGTCAGTATTTATTGTTCCAGAGATATCTTTGCAGTGTACTAATGCCCTATTTTCATGTGAGGTTGCAAGTTCATTACACTGGGATGTTTTTCTTACTTTCACTGTGATAGTAAAGGCACCTACACTTCACCTTAAACATTTAAATTATTATTTGTCTGAGAAGTGGCAAGAAGTTTTGCTCTAATGTTTTACAATAAAAAAAGTTTAAAAATGCACAGTGAAATATATGTAAAATCATTTTGTTTATCCAGCTGGACCAGGCCTTTGTTAGAAATTGAAATAGATGGATAGTGATGTAATTTTGGAAAATGCATTAAACAGGGAAAAATGTTTTTCTTTTATTATAAGTCAATACTAGAAGGGAAAGAAATACAGTAAAATTTGCTGTGAGCAGTCTCTCAGGGGAACAACAAAAACTGACTGTTTAATGGACATGGCCTTCTAATAAATTCAGACAAAAATTTATTGAATTTTTTAGGGATATGCAGAGGCTGTTTGTAGACAAAGAAGTCTGATAAAGTCTGTTTCATGTAGATTTATATGTAATTTTATTAAGGACAATGTTTACTCATTAAAGAAGTCTTTCTCTTAATAATCAACAGTTTGATTTAGTAATTCTGTAACAAAAAAGTCTTGCATAGAGTAATGTGCTAAAATACGTGGTTTCTCATCTGATTAGTTATTGTTTTCGAAGTATGTTTGTTACTGAACCTTCAGTACTTTTCTCTTGAGTATTCTTTTCACAGTGAGGCTACTTGAAGGGTCTCTGCTTTTACTTTGAATATACAAGTGTTTTCCAAAACAGGAAAATGTTTTGTTAAGCAGTACTGAGGTCAGACATAAAATGATGGTGGCTTCTGACTGACTGGCTTTATGTGGTTGAGGAAATCTGGACTCTATTCTTGATGAGAAGAGGAAGTGATAACCAACTCAAAACTTTTCCTTGAGGAATATTGCCAGGAACCATCATGCTGCACTCTGTAGGATAAATGGTTCAAAGAGAAAATGACAGAGAATAATCACTCTTTTGATCTGTTTACAATGTGGAATATGTTTGTTTTGTTGACACTGTCTGTAGTGTCAGTGTATGATGCCTGGGAGACACTTCCAGAGAACCTCATCAAAGGGGCATCAGATTTCACAGGTCTGGTCAGGCAGAAAATTGCATGGTAGCTTACTCCTTATTGACAGCCATTTAATATTTTACTAATGGCATCATAGCACTGTCACCCACAAGTTCCAAGTGAGAAACAGGTCCCTGCATACCCTGCTCATGGTAGACAGAAAACATGCTGTAGTGGTTTGAAAGCAAAACAAATGAGAGGCTCCAAGTCAGAGATACAATATAATAAGAAGAAAGGAAAAAAAAAAAAAGTAAAATAAAATAGATGCAATAATACAAAAGACCACTGACAGAGTCAGAATACAAACTGATCAGGGTGATGGAAGCAGTCCAGATGAGGTGGTCTTCCTGAAGCAGTGATCCCATAGAAAGGTCTGGTAGCTCGAGTCGTCTGGGAATCCAGTGGGTAAGCCCCCTGTACTGTCCTAAACCCCAGCTTATATCCAGGTGAGAATGCTTTGTTCCTCCCCCTGGGGGGAGCATCTCACAATGGGATCATGAGTCATGCAGGGAGTCCTTGATGGCCCATTAAACAGAGATAGCTCCCAGAGGGAGTTATCTATGAGTCATGCAGCAGGGCATTTGATGGGCCATGAGCGGAAGATAGCCCTGAGGGAGGGGGTCCGGGAAGAGCACTGCTCCAACAATTGGATTCAACAGTTCATGAAGATGGTGATAGAATACTTTATGCACATCCTATACTACAACCCAGGACACGTGCCCTGTCAAGTTCCCAGTTTGGGTGTGTGATTAAAGACAAAATGAACAAGTGGGTAACTCCTGTCAGAGAGATGTTGCTCTTAAAACCCCACCTATATGAGCGTGTGAAAATCACTGCTTTTACTGAAAAGTT
Source organism: Sinosuthora webbiana (assembly GCA_013397395.1). Taxonomy (NCBI): domain Eukaryota; kingdom Metazoa; phylum Chordata; class Aves; order Passeriformes; family Sylviidae; genus Sinosuthora; species Sinosuthora webbiana. Next base: position 57,502 of record VXBN01008194.1, on the reverse strand, counting down.
AAATAACTTTTGAACCCAGGACTCTGCTGAATCTGGCCTGTTGGCTCACTGTACATGTGCAAAATGCTGAAGCAATAGGGAGAAAGAAATGCTGGCTTTTGGTCTAATTTATGTCCAGTGAATCTGGGACTACTCATATACCTCCCCTACTGGCCAGCAAGGAGTGCTTGTCCACTCAGAAGACAAGTAAGAAGAGCTCAGCACTGATACTGTACTAGTGTTAAATCCCACAATTTCAAGCTATGGATGGAACTTACCACACTGAGATAACAAAAATGGCACTATCTAGAACAAGAAGTTATTCTTGCCTCCAGCAAGGAGCTGCCCTTTGTAAAAGCAATTATGATGTGTTTTGTGCAGCTTATTCTATAGGGAGATCATGGGCTCAACATTTAATAATTGTGATGCTTAGTTGTGAGGCTTAGACAGCTGCTTTTTATCAGAGGGTACATGAAAGGAGGAAAAAGGTAGATATTTAACAAGAGCTGATTGGGAATGGAGGAGGTAGGAGATAGTAAGTGGCACAGAGTTATGGTCCAAAGTAGCTTTAGACACTAAGGCAGTGTGTTCATTACACTGGTTTTGATTTCAAGCAAGTGTTCATTCCACTATTCTGTTATGACCATGCAGCTATAGGATTACATATAGGGAAGCCAGACTGTGAAAAGTCAGAAATCAACTGTGAAAAGATTATGAAAACTGGATGTAATACAAAACTGAAATAACATGAGAAAGGAACTCCTAAGAAACAGCATGAAACCCACAGTGCCATTCATTAAGTGTCTCCAGTGGAGTGCAACAGTTTGTCTTATGGAGGATATAGGCCACGACTTTTAAATTGGTAATTTCCCTTTAAGGATCAGATAAACAAAAATGTCAGTGACCTTGGCAACATGACCTGAGTGTCTTAGTTTCACTAGGATGAACTGTTCTTGGAAAAAATTCTCCCCTGTCTGAGTCACAACCAGGTTTTTCCTTCTGGAGTAGGAATGTGTGCTGTTCTTCCCCCCTGCTCCCTTCCCAGCTAGCAACGCAGGCAAATTCCAGCTCACTAGTCTGGCATTTCAATTTCTGTGGGGTCTTCTCATGTTATGCCAGTGTAGAAGCTTTCACATTTTTTGTAACATTCTTTTGAAACAGAACTCCTCCAAAGCACCTTACTAGAACCCAGTGCCTGAACTTTGAAAAGGATAGAGTTTTGTCTTTGTTAACAAAATGTGCAAAAGTAAATTTCATTTTCTGTGGCCATATTAGAGAGACCTGTGAGCAGTGATTGCAAAAGTTACTACATTTAGGCTTAAGAATACAGTGCAGGGATATTCATGAGAGAAACAAGGTGATGGACACCATACCAATTAAACATTAACTATATAAAAGATAAAAGTGTAAAAAAGATATTTTAACCTTCTGTTGAACAAAAGAAGCAAAAATGTATGCATTCTTCAGGTCGACTTATTTAGTGATTTTTAGTTGTTGTTGTTCTTTGTTTCTATCTCTCTTTCCAGTCTCTCCATGCAGACTGCCCATTCAGGAAACAAGTAGTTTCACATTTTTGAGACAATGAATGCCAATGGCAGTGCTTTTAATCACTGAAGTGTCCAGAACACTCAGTGATATGCAGGATGAAGATCTGATGCCTTCTTCCAGTCAAGGGAGATATGGTTTGAACATTCTGAAGCAAAGAAGAGCTACGTGCTCAGCAAACCAGGTTGAGATGTTTGGGTTCTCAAACCCCCTGGCCTGACACTGCTTTGTCACGGAAGTTGGTCATGTTCACCTCCAGACTTCAGAGTCCTCCTCTCCCAGTAACTGTCAATGCATTTTGAGCACAGTCCTTGTGCTAGGACACTGATGTGGCGACTAGGTTCAAGATTTTTTATGCATCATGCTAATTTTTACTGGGGTTTCTGGTCTCTTAGTCTGACCTTCAGTAACACCATTTTCTCTAAAACAAAGAAACCATTCTCTGGCATGCGCCCATTTTGCATTACACCACTTTGAAATAGTTTTTAAAGGCACTGTTCCAGGCAAAAATAATTATGGTGAATTCTCCATTATCTGATGGAAAGAAACAAATGTAGCGGAAAAACATGGATGATGCAAGTACCGGGAGCAGTCATGGAATCATTTCTCACAAGACCAGCCAGACCTACAAGTCTGGCTTCACTGTACCCCCTTGACACTCCAAACTGGAGGAGTGCACTCATTCATACACAGCACTGATCTCTAAGTGAACCACATTTCAACAGAGCTAACAAGCTTTCTAGGAATACAGAGTGCTCTGCAGCACAGTGAGAGCCAGATGATGGCTGATGTGGCATGAGCACAAGTGCATAAAATCTGCTGGCGTCGTGCTGGCAAAGAAGAGCCCTTTGGATGCAGTTTCAGAGGGTTCCACAGTACTGGTTTGGCGTGTGTTGCGCAGAGACAACAAATCTGGGTCTCTAGTGAGATAAACCTAGTCCAAGCCTACACTATACTCTGCATAAACTGCATTTTGCCCAAAGATAATAACCCAAGGAGACTGGATAGATTCTTACAGAGCCAGCATTTTCTTGTCTTCTGGGACACAATTCATCAGTGGTACAGATCCATTACTGTCAAATAGTCAAGTGGGAAATATATGGAGAAAGATGTTATGCTTGTGCCACTTGATTTCTTGATGTTTGCTGTCTTACCACCCGCAGGGAGGTTTTGAAAGTCAAACAGCACTGTGCTGCCCATGAAACCTTGACACAATGCTATCGCTCTCTTATTACCTATAACAACATCCTTAAGCATCTTGAAGGCAAAGCTGCAAGAGTCTGCTACTGGCAATTCCTGCAAACAGAATTAGGGGACGTGAAAAGGAAAAAAACAACTATGAAAGGACGATACAGGTAATCTAGCTTTAGTATATAGCCAAAACTGCCAAACTTATACACTATCTTTAGCAAAGATCTCACATTTTATTAATAGACTCAAAACTTTTAATCATGGTATTGTACTGATATTGTAAATGATGCCAAGTGAATAAGCCCCATTCTGACCTCTAAAAAAATACTGAAGTTGAAAATGAAAGTGTCATAGCATTATTAGAGTTGACAGCTATTACAAAGTGGTTGTCAGTATTTTTGTTCTTTGTGACATAGGCAACCCCAAGAAGGCCCTCAGTGAGGTCTCAGCTACATTTCATATTTCTCCTGTAACAGTTAAAAAAATCCAAATTCAGCATTTGCCATTTACAAAAAATATAAAACAAACTATAGAGGCAATATTTGCAAAATTTTCAGCTGTATTTCTAATCATTGTAGAGTAAACTTCTCTAAATTATATGACCATGCAATGTTCATTAAAAATAACCTCATATGCCCTCCTAAGTCAGTATTGACAGCATTCAAATCACAGAACACAGTGAAATTAAAGTGAAATGGCTGAGCAAACAACTCATATTCTCAGTTTTCAGAAAACATGAGGATTGAGAATAATCTTGAATTTTTTCCTAAGTATTTCCTTTAAAAATTGGTTTCATGTCTATACAATATCTTCCTTTTATTTTCTGAAGCAGGTAACAAAAAATTCACTTTTCTAAAGGCTCATGAAAGCTCCTGCTAATTCTGGTAACACCAAAAAGTCCTGTTAACATAGAAGAAGCAGAGCATAGAAGTCTGCTGTAGAACTAAGGATGAGAAGAACTACAAGAAATGTGCTGTCCATACAGCTTGTGAAAAATTCAATAAAAGGCAACTATAAATTCCTGTCTGGTATGTCTAGATAATACCACAGGTACCCTCAGCCAAGTACAGAAAAAAGCAGAGCAAACAAACAAAATACCCAAACCGCCTGCAAAATTAAGTGAAATACTGTTCTAAATCCTTTATTTTCTTGTTCTTAATATTTCTGTTTGTGTCTCCCTCCTGCAGCTCTTGGCAAACACTGAACTTAACTATTTGGAAAACCAGTTCGTTCTTCCCACCTCATCTGTGCCTTTTCTTAACCCCCAAGATCATTAAGCATTGTGGTGCTTGCTGAAATCCTGTTTACCACTGTTGCTTTGTTACGTGGGTATTTTCAAGTTTTCAAAGGAACTTTTTGTTCCTACAGAGTGAAGCGTCTTCATGTCATGCTGCAGCCAAGTTAGCCAAGGTGCTGATAGCCCCCTGCAGTGAAAGAACATGAGGAGAGTGAAAACTGGGGGAAACAGAGCAGTCTTTTCAACTGTCAACATTTATTTAAATATAATCATGAGATTTGGCTGTTCCTTGGGCCATGTGGTGTCTGCTCATTCTGCAGGGTGGGGCTGGAGTTACTGCTGGCATGAATTTGTTTGGCTTCTTATTTTCATAACCCTTCAGAGCCACACAAGGGGAAAACAGAGACTACATAAGTACATTTGAGGGCTAAATGTTTGTCTGGCATGCTTGCATCATACAGGACTTGGAAGGGCTGAGGAAATCCTCTGAGCTTAGGGAATGTGAGGTGAGCTGCATAGTTTGATATATAGGCAGACAGCTGAAGAAATACAGAAGGAGAAAATACTCAAGAAGGTACCGAAAGGGGTCAGTATGTGGGGATCAATATTGGAGAAGAAAATGGGTGAAAGATTGTCTCTGTTGTCTTCCATTATAATAATTTTAAATCCAATAAATAGCAAGAAGATTAATGGGGGTGTCTCCACCTACAGGAAAGGGATATGCCCCTTCATTTCACCCAGATCTCTGATTTTCTGAAGCATTTTGTGGATGCTTTTATTCCCCCACAGACTATCTGGTTTCCCCTGTAGTAATCTTGGCCTCTACTTCTTCATAAAACTTGCCGTATATCTCTTCCTGCACCTCCTTGCAGGTCCTCTCCTCGTGCTTAGCCAAATTATGTTGCCCTGTTTTCTTGATCAGGCTGCAAAGACGGGTGTGGCTGCTGCTCCTGCTTCCCATCTACAGGAAGGATGACTTCAGCAAGTGACAGCAATTGCAAATGGCTCCCATGCTTTATCTTTAACTCCTCTGCTTCTCTTCAGCAGCAAAAACTGACTACAAAATAATGAGAAGGATGGGAAAGCCTAAAGAACTTGAAGGCTGTGGTGGTATCTAGAGAGGCTGAGGAAAATCTGGAAGATGATTCAGAGGAAGTAGAAGAAATACTGGAGGAGAACTGGAAGTGTTTTTCACACAACCAAATTAATAAATCAACATAGTGCTTCCAGTTAGAAGTTACATGTATTGAATAGTAAATCTGTATGTGGGCCTGCATAAAACAAGCAATTAAAAGAGTATCACAGACAAAAATGGATCATAGGTGTAGTTGTTTGGGGACATGAACCTCTGACTGAAATAATTAAGTGGCTTATAATGGAGAGAGAAAATGCTCAAGCAGTGCAGCTGGGCAATGAAAACAAAAGGTGAGCATGCTGAAAAGTGAGATGACAGAGAAAGCAAACTAGGGGAAAAGAGAAAGATGATGAAGAAGGAAGTTGGCACTGGCAGGTTTGTCACAGAACAAAACATTAGCGAAGTCAAGTGCTAGGAGGCTAAAGAGTACAAAAATTAAAAAAAGTAAAAGACAAAGAAAGATTGCAATATGGGAAAGGAAAGAGGAAGCAGACAGAAGAAAGGGACATAGTGACCAATGTGACAGTGACAGATTCTTTCATTTACTATTAATACAAAGGAGCTGCTGATCTTGCAAAGTGGCCACTGTGCTTCTCACACCAATCCTTTGCTTGGTCTCTTTAAGAGCCTAAATCCAGGTTCACAGGAGAGGGCTCAATAGATGTTTTACATGCTTGGCACCTGATGCCATGATTGACAGACTGCACATAGGAAACCTTCAAGTATTTTCAGACCCATCTGAAGACTGGAGAATCTCTGAATTTCTTCACTCTGTGGTTGAGTGCAGAGAGATTCTAAAGTCTGTCCCATTTATAATATGTAGCTGTTGCTTTAGTGACATTTTGGCTTAGAAGTATGGGATAAAAACTGATCTAAGTGTGGTTCTTCACTTTTTTTGGCTGTAATTAAATTCTGGATCTTGCTTGTGAGGAATTTTTAAGGAAGAACTGGAAATCAGTCCTTTCTGCTGACATTATTTCTGGCTTATTTATTTCCAATGCAGTAAATGGAGGGAAAAAGACAGAGGATAGGGAATCACTTACAGCTCTTCTGCGTGGAGATCCATTTGGTGGGGCTACTGTGACAAAATAGGAAGAAAAAGCCTGGTAGACTAAAAAATAAAAATCTTCAGCATGTTAATGCAAAAAGAAATGGTAGGGGTTTAAGTCACAGAGGTTCAAATCCCTGTGGGGGCCACTTAGGAAGAATTACCTGAGTCAGATTTAAGAGCCAGAAGGGATCAACAGATTGTTAGTTTGACCTACTGTGTAACATGGGCATAGTATTTCATCCAACTACTTTTGCAGCTAGTGTAAAACCTGTCTTTCTTGAAGTCAGGTGGGCTTGATATGGAGGGGTTGAAGAACTCAATGCATGTTAACAGTTTCTCCTCGGGTAGTTTATTCCTTCTTGTTTAAAATAGGTTGATCTTACTTTATACAGTTTGGCCTCTTTTGTTGTTGTTGTTGTTGTTGTTGTTTTTGTTGTTAAGCTTTTTCTAGTTTGTTGGAAGCCTTCATTACCTATTATGTTCCTGATGTGAAAGATGCTTATGGAATTAAAAGTGTACACTAGGTACAAAAGATATGTGAAAAAGAGGGCATCCAGGCAGCAGTAATATGAGTGACTGGAATGGGGAACATCTGTTTCAAGAAAATTGGCTCATCGTGAAATATACTGTGTGTATGTAGCTGGGCTCCCCTGCAGCTGACGCACTGCTGTTCCAATTTGTATCTAGGTAATGATGCTCGAGGCTGATTGCTAGACACTGTGATAAGCCAGGAAAGGAGGCTGCACCAGAGACAAGGTGATTCCAGCTCTTGGAACGCTTTTGGCAATGGTGCTTGCCTATGTGGGATGTAATAAAAAGGGAAAGAGCGTGAAATGGCAGACTGCATGAGGCTACAATGAGTCAGCCACTCCGAGGGGGCTGGAAGAAACGTATAGTCTGTATAAAGCAGCCCTCGGCTGCCCTGAGCTGGAGGCGAGGAGTTCGGGTTTCTGCAAATCCAATTCCTCTGATATTCTTGGCAGTCAGGGGAGGAAACTCACAGCAGAGAGCTCTGGTGTGTGCAGAGTGATGATTCTTGGGCTGCCTTCTGGGAAGGCAGGCCAATAAAGGTGGCTACCATGTCCTGCAATAACAGTCCTGAAGAGGGAGCATAAACTAATAGCAGTGTCCAGAGCAACATAATATGCATCGTTTGTGATGGACTGAGAAACGTAAGACTAATGGCTATAGCACTGCACAACCATTGACAGGAATAGTTCACATATAGATGTCTTTAATAACCAATGATTTGGTTATAAAATCAAACCTTCTTGCCAGGAGAGAGAAATTCAATATGCTAGTTAAAATTGTTCTTTCTGGAAGATTTTTTTT
>VXBN01008194.1:28573-50023 GCA_013397395.1 Sinosuthora webbiana | reverse complement strand
TTTTTTTTTTTTTTTGAGAAGTTCATCATTTTACAATCTTCATGCTGCCACTTATTCTTCTATTACTTCTTCTAAATACTGGGTTTGTAAATACCCTTTCTCTGTCCAAACACAAGGGTCCTTTTTCCATCTAACTGCATTTTGGAGTTTTAAAATTCTTTCTCAGAATTTCTTTTTCTCTTGTTAAAGGCACTAATTCAGAGGATCTTACATTTTTTCCACCAACCTTCATTAGTGACAAGTTAGTGACAATTATCAAAGGTATCGTAGAAGTATAATTGTGAGATAAACACAGCTGTAGTAAAAAAGTACTAGGTATTTTCAGGTGGTCACATGGGGAAATGTCATTAACACTGTGTAATTTGCTTGGAGTAGTCTAGCCTTGGAATGTGTGGCAGTATTTCTCTTCATAAAAAATGATTGTTGCTTCAGCTGCAGCCATATCCATCTTCCTGGGAAAACTTCCAGCTTCAAAGGGAAATCTGGTTGTACACATTTGAACTATGTTCTTAGCTGCAACATAATCTTTTCTGTCTTCTGATTGTCCATTGGAAACGGTAATGAAAACAAGGCACGCGTTCCTTTCAGCCTCGGAGTAACCTTTCTCTTCTTCAGGAAAGAAAAGTTACTGAACACAGAGGGTAATAATTCACTGACATTTTTTCAGAGGCTTTGAAGATATGCTCTGAGGGAGGATCTCTGCATGCTGATCTGTAGAGTAAAACCAAAGGGTGGCACCTAACAAGGTGATGTAAAAAATAAATACATCGGTCTCCTAAGTAATGTCTTCACAACAACTAAATCATATTAAACATAGATTGATTTCATGGGCTGAATAGTCAAGTTCTTAAATCTTCAGTTACCAAAACATGTTATAGGAAAATCTTCAGTGAAGCTAATATTACTGCTTTACATACAAGAGAAAAGAAATACTGGTAATGGGAAAAACATATAACAAACGTTTCCAAACTTTCAGAAAAGCCGGAAAGTAAAAATAATGTATAATGAAATGGACTTCCCTCATTTGTTTTCTCTCCATGAGCAAATGAGTTATAATAAACACTAAAAATAAAGAACTCCTAGCAATTGATGACCTCTCACCTTTACCCCATCCAAGCTACTTTTTAAGGCATTTTTCATACTCTTGGTTTATTTATTGTTCCTCTGCTGCTTCCAAGTTGACCTGCTGATAGGATCCCACCCAGAGATTTGGAGGAAGCAAAATAGGTCAGCAGAAGCACAATTTATTAGTTGGAATGGTGGTTACAAAAATATGTGCTAAGTAATTATATCAGAGCTGCTCCTGTCTCACTGGGATGCAAGTATTTTTATTGATGTTTGTCTCAGGCCCTTTGGGAAATTATCAGACACATTGAAATCCTATAACAAGTTTCCCATGGCTTCTCTATGACCCTTCCTGTTGTTCCAGGGTGCCCTAATTGCACATGTACATGAAATGTAAATTATTTCATATAATAAAGCCGATTCTAGGGAATATCTTGTCCACTATGTGATAGAGTCTGGCTTGAAGAAGATACACAGTGGAAAGCAATTCATTTCTGCTGTACTTCTTTCTCTGGTAAAAGTAATTCCTGTATTTTTTGTTTGCATTCTATCTAGTCAGCAAGAATTCATAATGGAGTATGGAAAAGATACAAACCAGAAGAGATTAAATCCAATTTTGTACCATTTAATTTAAAATAACACAGAGATCTGTGCCAGTCAGCTGCAGTAAACCACATGTATGGCTTATGTGATATAGCAAACATTTTTCAGGGTCGTCCATTTTCGCTTTTTCAAATACCTAAACATCTACACACATACAAGCATATGCACATACATACATAATATGCCAATCAATAATCCAGCTGGAAATTTCTCACCAATTTTTAATATATTGTTGGTATTAATTGATACAAAATATTACCAAGTTTTATATACATAGCAATTTATTAAAAATCAATCTATTTTATTGATGGTAACTATAAAAGAAAATGTATTCCATCACCTTGATGAAAACTTTGTTAAGGATTTGCGGTAGGCTTTTAAATTGGTGTAGAAGTATTGTTTAGTTTGTTCCTCATTTCTAATGCTCTGAAAACACTTTTATTAATTTAAATAAAAAAATAGCAAGATGTTGGGGTTTTTTTCTAGATCTTGTACTGCAATTACTTCTCTTGCTATTTTCAGACCTGTGAGTTGACATCTGAGACAGCTCATATGGAACCAGCAGTCTTACTTGTCTACCACCTAAAATCATACAATGGAGAAAAATATTTTTTATTTTCTGAAGATACATAGATTAATGTAGGTTTTTACAACATGTAAACATGCTTTTATTTCTATTTATAAATTTCCTGTTAGATCTGTGAGGCAAAGGGTAACTTTAATCTTAGCACTTCCTAGATTTTGACTCTGTAACTGCACTATTACCCTTTAGTATTTGCTTATCTGTCACATACAATGATCACAGTTTTGTAACCTCAAATAACTTGAAACTAACAGTCTTAGGTGATAGAATCGGTGATGAAGGTGAAATAATTTTTTCTTGTATTTTTCATGGCATAAAAGCATTCTGCAAATACTGCTAAAAAGAGGGTCTGCATCTTAATTCTGTCAAAAGGTGAGAACACTATGATATGCTGGCAATAAATTTGGTGCAATACAAATTGTGTTTAATCCCTAAGGCAAAGTGCAGGTTAAATGTCATTTGTTTTTAATCCAGGTGCTACTCATTTGATGAACACCCTTAGTTATACATAACATAAAGCTGAATTAACTGTTGGGCTTACTGGTGCTGCAGTGTCAAAAGGCCTTGCCTGCTATAACTTTCCTTTGCACACTGACATTTTGCAATGCAACATGTTCTAATTAGACAACCTGATTTTACTTATCTGAAAGGTTCTTGTAAATATAATTTTGGGTGTCAGGCCTGGGAATTACCTGGTTGAAGGATGTGATTTTGTAAAAGCCTGTTTGACAAGTTTGCTTCACATCTGCCTAACCAGCACACGAGGCACACCAAAAATTTCAAACAGGTACTAGACTTTGTTTGCAGTAGATCTCTGTTGCTTAGCAGAACACTTGCTCTTGGCATGACCCTACACAAACAATGCCTGATGTGAATTTTAAGTTTTCACAAGTGAAGTTTGTTATGCAGAAGGGGGCAGCATGAAAGCAGCCCTGCTGGCTTAGCTCTTGGCACTGACACCAGTGAACACTTGCCATGGGAATGTCTGAACCAGTGGTGTTTTCTTGTAGCAATTATTTATCATTGTTTCTGTAAGAATTAACTTCCACGGAAAATATGAAGCTTGCAAAAGTTAAATTTGGAAAAGCGTTGAAAACAGTCTGGCCGAAAAGCGTGAATTTTTGAATGAGAAGAGTGGCTACGTGGGAGATGGATTTAGGACTCGTCATTCTTATCCTTCTCTGCTGCTTGGACTTGACAATGATGCCCGTACGTCCTCCTCACCTAGGCAAGAATAGAAAGGGGTTGAGAGAGGGGTCCTTGTGCAAGGATGCAGAGCCTGAGAGGAGTCACTTCCCACAGAACACTGGCCGGTGTTCAGCGGGTCAGACGCTCCCCTCAGTCGCCAGGAAAGGACAGGCTTCGCCTCAAATCCCAGGGGCTCCCTGCGCCCCCCTCAGCGCCCGGCGGCCCGGGGGCGGGGCTCCTCCTCCCGGTGACTGACAGCCACACTGGCCAATCGGCGGCCGCGCCGGCGGCAGGGGTTTGCGTTCGGTGCGGCGTTGCCGCGGTAACGGCGGCGCGCGGGCTGCGGCGGCAGGGCGGGCAGTGGGGCCTGCGCCGCGGGCATGTGAGCTCCTTCCCTCCCTCCCTCCCTCCCTCTCTCCGGAGCGGGCACACCGAGCACGGGGCCAACAGCACAGAAACCCAGCCTTAGGAGACGTGAGGGAATTTTGATCCAAGCGGAGGTAATAGGTATTTAGGAGGACACGAAAAATTAGATGCCATCCACGGCCTCAGGAGCCTTGGATCTGAACGAGCCTGTTCGTTTTTGTTTTCGGGCAGGGCGGTGGAAAAATGGTTGGGTGAAGAGGAACTATGCTTTTCCGTCTCTCCCGAAGTCCAAGCCACTCTTCTGCCTGGCCAACAGTCACGGGGACCCCTGAACTCACAACCCAGTTTTCCTAGTTCCACCTGATTTCCCTGTGAAGGTGGTACTGACACCGTGCATGGCCTGAGCCTCGGTCACCTACGGTTTAAATAATGCAGTCTTGTGTTCTGTCCTCATCCAGCTAAAACAGTGTTTTCCCTGAGTACCAGATGGTCAGATTCCTGCAAAGGTCAGGGGCCCAGTTGTAAATAAGGAGAAAGGTCAATCAACAAAGATTTGTGTGACTTTCTACCTGTAGACCAGCTAGCTGGTAATACATTAATGTATATTAGTGCTTATTGTGAGGATAATGCATTTGTTCTCTGTAATTTGTTTCTGCAGAGGTTTGCCTGGCCTGGCAACAGTGGTGCGTGAGCATTTACAGGTCAGATGTTCTGACTTCTTGGTTCCCCACTCTTCTAGGAATCTGGACTGAGTTCATTTATGTGTGTGTTTTAAGGGACAGGAGGTTACAATTGCAGTGCAATTCAATAGCCAACAATGTGGACATTGAAAGGTAGAAATGTTACTCTCTCTAAAAGGCAGCCTGGCACATAATTGCAGATTGTCCTATATAACAAATTATCTCTTTCAGTTCTATTCCTGGAAAATATGTGGTACATAACAATAATGACTAGATTTACTAAAACGCCATTTTGTTTTGCTTTGTTTTGTTTTGTTTGGAAAGAACAACAGAAATAGATGACTTTGCTGTCCAAGTGGTTTATCTTAAAGCTTACTGCAAACTTTATTCTTAAGGTACTGTAACTGAACTGATTGCTCAAGTTACAAACTAGTACCATTTCCTTCATTACAAATTTATATATTTTACTAAAATTTTCTTTTCTATCTACTTAACTCTGTAGGACATTGTTCTGTAATAGAATGCACTGGTTTATAAACAGGTGAAATTATGGCTACACAGTAGGGACCTCAGACATTTTAAGACACATTATCTGGGGACATTTCAGGTTTATATTCCATATGTATTTTTGTTGGCACATGGAATTTAATCCTGTTCACTAAAGAATTATAAAATAGAAGACAGGACAATATGGACCAATGCTTCAAATACAAAGTGAGTTAAAGATGATCAATACACATGACAAGTTACATAATCATCAGGACCCAGGGGTACCAGGTAAAACTTGATGACCTTTATCCATCATGTTGTCTCACACCAGTTGTAAGTCACTGTTGATTTAATCTGGAGGAGAAAAATAGTAATGTAGAAGAATTATGCTTTTAAGATTTTTTACAAACAAGAGCCTTCAAAATGAGTGCTAAAATGCTGTTAAGGCTCTTGCTGGATATGATGAATGTTTTGATAGCCCTCCTAGCACGCTGTTTTCTGTAAAAGATTTAATAGGCATCCCTTTCTTTTTCGTGTCACTACGTCACGGGTGTTCTGCAAAGTATTAGGATGTGCTGCATAATTCATGGAAAATGCAACAGTGAGTATTTAATAATGTCTTGTTAGGTTTTCACATTTCACAAAATAATTGGAATGTCCAGAGTTTTAATTTCCAGACATTTTCAACTTAGGATAATTTCAGTTGCTGCTCTAGATTCCCTCAGTTTCTCTTCTGCTATTGTGGCTTTATGCTCATTATTTAGTTTTTATATTTTAGTAGATGATCTTTCTTGCTGAGTTTAGTAATTTCCATGGTAGTCAGATTATCTATTTGAGTATTCTGTTCATAACAAAAGTACCAAAAACCTTAGTTATGGGATCATTTATCAGCAGAAACACTTTTTTTCTATTCAGAGAAATCAATCTATTAAGATTGATTTACACTGTAAAAGAAAAGAACATTGACCCCTTTTGATGACTTTATCCTGTATAATGTAACTGTGTTACTGCAGTTTATTGGGAAAAGTGTCTTTCCATCACTGAGTCACGTTACACTATCCTTATCTTGTAATGGACCTTTGCGAACACATGCAGACACAGGCTCAGACACATCCACAGCACTTTAAACAGTGGGAAGAATGTTCAGTAGAAGATTCCCAGACAGTTCTAGCCTGTTTGCAAATATCAGAACACAATGGCTTTTTAACTTGGCCTTTTTGGTTTTGAGAGTTCTTGTCCTGTCCTCCTGTCAGGCTGCACCCACTTTAAACAAAGGCATAACCACCACCCTCTGGGCTGCAGATCACATGGGGGAAAAGGTGTATGTGCACTTGATCCTCTGCTGGAACAAGCTCCACGCTTGGATGTTTCTGAGTGTGCATTGCTCCTAAGACTTTAAGTCAGTGATACTAGATGTTACACACTAACAAAGTCTTGAAGCTGACCGAGTGAAGTACATGCCAATATTTGTATGTTTGGAGCTTGCAAGTGGTTTCTTGAGAGAAGAGGATGCATAAAAACATGGATCATGCTCAGCTGTGGAAAGTTGAAACATCCTGACATAGTAAACTTTGGATTTTCTACATCTCCGTGGTATTTATTTAAGTTCCATAAAATAACAGATTATTCTTTTCACATGACTAAAAGAAATGGTTAGTCTCTAGGACTAGGCAAAGGAGATTCCTTCAGCCAGAAACTGGAGAGAATGTAGAGCTGAGCTGGAAAAATGTGAGGTTTTCAATATGTGGTTAATTTGCTAAAAATATTGTTGGAAACATAAAAATGTTTTTTCCTTTTATCTTTCAGTGAAAAACAGATCCAGCAGTAAGATACTACAAATTGTCCAATATTTTTGTCCAGCTTACGTTTGAGTACTTAGTCTTAATGGATTTCTAAAATGATTTATAACTGAGCGATATAAAAAATTTAGCACAAGAAAAAATAAATCTCAAGATGTTGGTTTAATTTCATTTGCTTTCCCTTAAAGAATAATGGGAAGCCTCATAGAAAAAAAAATACTTGGAAAAAGCCTGAAGCAGTGCTTTCTGGCACTCAGCAGAGGGTGTCAGTTTGGTCCTTTCTGGCACCTCTTTTATATGTAAATATAATGAGAACCCAAGAAAGTAGAGAAAAAAGACTTACCTTTATCTTGACTGTAAAGTTAGGGATCAGCCTTAGAAAATCCTGTGACTGGGCTGATTCAGTATTGGGGTGCTAGAAAATCTAAATTTAATTTCCTTCTGTTTCAGACTTGCTGTGTTATGCTTGGCAGATCACTTATTTCATCTCTCGATATCTTATATCCTCTTATACTGAGTTTTCTCCTTTGTCTGTTTACACAGTCCAGCCCAGACTGAAAAACAAGGATCTCTGGGTGTCCTTGTATTACAAGAAGCTTTTGCTTGTTGCTTCTCACTTAAAGCTATTTGAGACATTTCCAATTTATATAACAATAAAGTTAGGTATTACAAGTAAAATCTTTTCTTTTAGTATACTAGTGAATTTAATCCAATAAATCACCCTTGTTAAATGACCCACATAACAACATGGTGTCACAAACAGAAAGCTTATGGTTCCAAGCACTGGACTGTGGACAGGCAGAATAAGTATACAACATTGAGTGTAGTATTGAAGGAAGGGAAAACAAAGGGAAAACTCAGAGTGAAATGTGGTTTTACATAAATAGGGTTCACACAACCAAGAGTTCTTGAATCCAGGATAATGAATTAACCAGTTCCTTTCTGCAAGCTAAAATTAGTCTATTCTTTTTTTGGCACTGTCAACTGACCTGTAGCTGAGCTTCTGCTAGGCTTTGTATTTGCCACCAGTTTGGACCCATATGTTTTCCTCTTCATTTATGAGTCTCTGTAGCCTTTCCTACTCTCCCTCAAGCAGATCAACCCATGCAGACATTCTCATAAATCTGTTATGGGAGTCCTGATTTTTGTAAGCACAAAAGTACAGTGCTTAAGTACAGTTAGAGATGACCTCTCCAAAGAGCCTCCTGGATTTAAGCCACTGTCACCTGAAGCAAGAACTCCATATAAATCCTTCTCAGCTTTATCAAGCACTTTGAAAAAAAATAGCAAAGTAATTGGTTCCCACTGCTTACTTAGCTAGTTTATGGTCTTCCTGGAAATTGTTTCTGCTTTTAGATGAAGCCAAGCATGTCCAGGGGGTATTTTTTTGAAATTGTCTTTGCTTGTAGATGAAGTCAAACATGTCTAAGAGGTTCTTGGGGTATTTTTGACATGTAAGCTTGAAAGCTCTGTGACCTTTGTTTTAACTCTGTGTTTATTTGGTGCAAGGATTTATCTTTCTGTGCTAGCAGATTAGAACAGTGACAGTGAACCGCCAAATAGATTAAAAAGATTTTACAGTCTGATACAGCTATACATGGAAAGTCTGTCATACCATGCAGCATCCATAAACTGTACAAAACCAGATTTCCCGCATTCTCTCAGTCGTTCCTATATTTTGTCTATTGAATAAGTGTGGTTTTGTCCTAGTATTAGGAAGCTTCATGCAATGTGTTACCTTTTCCATAAGGTAAGCTCTGGGGTTTTTTTATAGCTGGGAGGTCTCTGTGTGGAATTCTAGTTAAGTCAAAAGCAGTAGTGTTGAGGATTCATTGCAGTCAGCCAGTTTAATCCCCCGGCTAACACCAGTATGTTTTGTTCAATTCAGTCAAGGAATCCAGGCTTATAAAATGACCTTGTAATGGTTTTTGAGGAATTGTTTACATGATAGAATCAAGAGAGATGAAAAACAGAGAGGGTCGCTCTTCAGAAATGGACTGCATACCGGAAATAGGAAACGTATGTGTCAACTTTGCTTCCAAGTTCAGCGCTGACATGAAACAAGACATAACGAAGGCTGTTTCAGGGAAGTTTCCACTTCCATAGACTGAACCACACATGTGGCTAAGAGAAGGCAGCATAAGTGAAGCATTGTTAGTAATGCTGTTGTTTCAGTTTCTGGCATGGTTAATAATGCTGTTGTTGCTGGTGTTGTAATAATGTTATTGTTGCAATTGATTAGGTGAAGTTTAAAAACTGTGTGCAAGAGTTCCTGTTCCCACTTCCGGACAAGAAAATGGTAGATGTATTGAGCTGTTTGTGCTCTTGTCATTCTGTTCTGTTTTGGTTATCCTGATTCTAAACTAGCCATAGTATTTAATTTGCTTTTAATTATATTGAATTTCTCCACTAGTTGTAAGTGACCTGTCACTGTGGTTCATGAAATTGTTTTTAAGTATTGTCCTTAGTGGAATTGCAGAGAAGAGAAATGTTTTCCCATAGCTGTACGCAATGATCAGTTGTACCTTCCCACTTTATTAAACCATGTTACGACATTTTTAAAAGAAAAACAATGAAGTTTTATGTTTTGAATTGTTAAATCCCAGTCCTGATTTACTTCCACATCTTTACCACTGAGCTTGAGACAAGATTTGAACTGCTTATATGCCTTTTCATTTCACACTGAATTTATAGGAAGTTTCCAAATAACAACAGTCAACTTGGCTGGAATAAATGTAGCCCAAATGGTGTAATCCCCACAAGGAAGCATAATTCTCCTATGAAGTATTTACAATAGCAATCTTGGAAATCCAACAATAGGTTATATTGTTAATAGATTGTTTATAGCATCTTTTATTGACGGATTCATTCCTAATTGCAACAGATTAAGTCACCTAACATTCTTCATATGGCAGGCAGTTCAGTGTTCAGTGTTGCTTTAAGAATCCTCTCAGGTATGAGAAAGTTTCATTCTGACATAAATCAATAAATAGGACATAAATAGGACCTTGCAAAGTTCAGAAGTTCCCTGAAATGTTACTGAACTTTCTGATCCTCCCTTCCTGTGACCTGCCAATAACCCTTGTCTCTCCTGCCTTCATGACCCTTTAATGTTTCCCTGGGTCTCCATTCCCTTCATCCTCCTTAAGAGTTTGGCTACTTCCCAACTTGGATTCATCCAACAGGGCACCGTCCTTGGAAACTCTCCCAGTCTTTGAAACAGCCTTACAGTACAGTAGCCTGAATACTAATTTGCACATTTAAATTTCACATACTGCTGAACCTGTTATTTTGGTATCTGAACTAAAAATTCCAGTGCTATAGTTTTGTGTAACCATCAACGTACATTATATGCACCTGATAGTTTCAGACATGAGAGGATACTACAGCCACATATTCTACCCTGTTTTTCAGCAGACTGCAGTTACCTAATACAGTTTTGAATGAGGTATTAACTTTGAATGCACAAAGTATAATGGCCCTCAAGAATTTTATTTTTAACAGCTAACTACAACATACTTGCTCACAGAGATTTGTTCCAGTACAAATCACAGACTGGGTCTGATGGTCTTCACATTTTCCAGTTTGCCTACAAATAAATACAAGCTTCACAGGAACTTTTTGTAAAATAAGAATGTATCCCAAGTGTCCCAGAAATATGCAGCTTTGTGAGTATTTAAGCAAGTAGTGTCAATGCAGCAGTCTAAACATTTTTCTGTACCTGGCAAAAGGATGACTACTCACATGGACCTGGCGACAGCTTGTTTTTTCACTGTTGCCCCTGTCCTTAAGATACCCCCTAGAATAATTGTAAGAGACTAGAATGAGCTCAATGGCTTCTCAGTGATACAAAGTTTAACTTTGTCATCTCAAAGGTAAAAACCTTTGTCATTGCACTTGAGTATAGTAAAAGTCAGCCTGTGGGTTCTTTTTTAGAGGTGAGACAGATAAGGTTGAAAAGGCTTTTGAGTGGGAACAAAGTCTTCAATGGTGACATAGCAAAAAAGCAGTAAAAAGATACGGGTTTGATGGTTGCAGCTGAGGAAGTGAACCAAGACACCAAGACAACCAGTGTGGATATGTTTGTGTGTTAGGAACCCCCTACAAGTTTGGAAGGATTGAGATAAAGTCTGGAATATTCAGTAAGAGCAAGATGGCTTTAGCCAGGTATTTCTTCTCTTACAGATAAAGTAGACTGTCCTTGGCAATTACCTATTGATGCAATGTGCTAGTTTGGTTTTTTATTTTTTCCATGCAATTAAAACAGTAGACTCTGCCATACATGTGTATGGTCTAAATTATATTTTCTAATCCCTGGAGGCCCAGCACAAAATATTTTAAGAAATGAACAGTTAAGGGATAAAGTGCAAATTTATCTGTTTACATTGGTGTGGATATTGAAAAACTGAAATATATTTAGTGCTGTCTGGAAACTAAACAAATACAGTGCCCTTTCTCTCTCATCCAGCATGTGCTTCAGCTCCCAGAGCACCTCAGTAAGCCTTATTAAAAAACATGCTCCATTTCATTAATAACACTTTTGTACTGGGAGAATCAAGACTGGTTAGGGATTTGAGACACGACATCAGAAGTGCTGAATTAAGGTGCTAATAATAATAAGTGCTAATAATCTCCTTCAACCCATAGACTGACTGTGAACACTTTCCTTTCTGATTCTCCATTTGTAGATTGGACATTGACAGCTCTCCACAGAGGGATTTTTTTCTTATGTCTCTGGAGACAGGGAAATGATATTTAAGTATCAACTTCAAAGGCTTATAAATTGAAGACTGTCAGAAATACCAGTTCTGTCCGTAACTGAAAATAAAGCATACTGGTTATACACCAAACCACTTACATGTCATCAGTTTCAGTTTGTGCAAATCCATCTTCTTTCATGTCCTTCATGATTTTACTTCCTCTTGGACCAGAATTTCAGATTTACATTGTTCAGCTGATCACTATGGATAAGAATATATTTGATGTTATTTATCTGCTATTTAAAAATATAACAGATTTTTAAGGTTAATTGTGCCTTTTGATAAACTGGTGGTTGGTAACCTTAAATAGAGAGAACACATTTATTAATTTATATTAATTTCATTTGTTTCAGGGTCGTGTAAGAGCAAAAGACAAAAGGAAAACACGCAGAAACCCCCTTTCTCTACTGAAACAGCCATTAGGTTCAGTGTTCCAGCTTTGAAGTCCCTAATATATTTTGGCCCATGAAAATGGATTAAGAAGATGTAGAGTCATTCTGAATAACAGACTTTGCCAAGCTCTTTATGCATAGGGGAGAGAGTTTCCTGAAATGTGATACCCTTAATGGAAACAAATATCAAGAATAAGAGTGTGAACAAAACTTGTAGTATTCTATCTAGTGGTGAAAAAGCCACTATTACTATCTCTAGCACCTTGCCTTTAGGGCAAGTTTCAGCATCTGATGTGCCAGATCTTCCCAGAATTTTTCCCAAAGTAGTACATCTAGAAGGTGAATCAGGAAAGGTGACCAGGCACTGCAGTAGTATCACAGCAGTCAAATTCTTCAGACATGTCTCAAGCACCCTTTGCAAGAAGACCTGCCTTCAAGGTATGCTATATCTGTGGCAGAGAATTTGGGTCACATTCTATTGGTATACATGAACCTAAGTGCCTAGAGAAGTGGCGTATTGAAAACAATCAGCTACCAAAGCGCCTTAGAAGGCCAGAGCCCAGGAAACCTGAGATCCTTGCTGGTAGTGGTTCCTATACACTTGCAGATGAAAATGAAGCAGCTTATTATAGTGCTCAAGCCCAGCTTGTGCCCTGTAGAAACTGTGGCCGAACCTTTTTTCCTGACCGTCTCCCTGTGCACGAAAGGTGTTGCAAAGGCGGCAGCAGTGCTATGAGGCTGCCAAGCACTGCCACCAGTAAATCTGGTAAAGCACCAAGATCTGGAGCTGGCTCAGCAAGTGGTGAACCACCTAAAGCCCGTCAAGAAATGAGCAGGGCTGCACTACTTGTATCAGACCAGGTAAATTGCTAAGCATGTGCTGTATGAAAGGGTGTGGATGCATCTTGATGCTTGGCACTCCAGGGGAGACTGGCTTGCCATCCAAATTTAAAATCACTTTTCTTCAGAAGAACCTTTTAGCTCCATACAAATGTTTCTCTGCTAAATAGAGGATAAAGAAAAGGGAAGTACTGGGAAGGGAATAAGGGAAAGTATTTATTCCTATTCATTTTGATTTTTCTTTTGAATGGGAGTAGCTGGGTTCTTTGTTGTTCTTTGAGAGTTATATCTCCAAGAAGGACAATTGTTTGATATAGTTCCCTAGGAGATTCTGTTGAGCAGCTTAGGCAAGGTTTTGATGTCATATGTTTTAGGAGATGTTAGGTATTTTTATGTAGTTAACATGAAATGCAATGTTTCATTGTCCTGCAAGTATCCAGCACTTCAAAACATGATTTTCATATTTTATTGTTATTCTTATCCTTGGCATGCAATATGAGTTTATTGAGGACTGCATGTTCAAAGGCAGAAGTTCTGGGTATACAACAACAAAATAAATAAGACTGCACATTTTTTTCCACTGAATTTGATTCAGGATCCAAGAATAAAGAAGCTGATTCACATTATCCAAAAGCTACACAGAGTTCTGGAAAATGGGATAATTTTTTCTGCATTTGTTCCTGCACAAGCTGTCTTTTGGCCAGGAGTTTTGTAAGATAGATGTCTAAATTTAGGCCCAGTGTCCAAATTAAATGGCCTTTTTTTTTTTTTTTTCAAATGCAATTTGGAATCCTGATTGCCTACATTACTTTTGAAAATCGCTCTCCATTGCCAAAGGAATGCAATGGTATGCAGAGCATTTCTTAAGATGCTTTAGAAGTCAAAGTATTTACCATGTTAGTTTACCAGCTGCTGAGTAAAATTAAGATAATAGCTTTTCCCCAGCTCAAATGAGACTGAAGACTTCATGAGACGTTTTTTATTATGCCCTATGAGGCCACTAATTAATATATTTTGGCAAATAAAGGTTCACTACTCAGGTCTTTTATCAGCAAATTTTGCGTAATCCACAGGCAGTTCAAAGTACTGCACAGCTGCATTTATAGATGTAGGAAGAGTGATGCTGTTTACACTACATTGTGCTCTTTCCCAAAGAACTGTCATTGCTCTAGAGGTGACTGTTCAGTGAAAGGCATTGGTGTGAAGCATAGAGTTTAATCTATCACACATAATTCTGTAGACCAAAAAAGAGAGGGTGAAGGCGATTTTCTATAGTTGTGATACCATTAGAAAAAAACCCACAACAGTTTAGAGTGTGGTTTGGCACTGACAGTGACTCTGTAAAAAATGTTACCCTTTTGCACAACGTATCTGTTCCCTTTGCGGATTCACTCACATCTGCTGACTTGTTGAACAACATTATTACCACTTTTTACTTCTGTGAGCTCTGCAGAGCCAAAATGAAATCTGCTGAAATCTGTTCTTCCTTCTGTGTGAACAACAGGTTTCCTCATTTACTTCCAAGCAGTTACAGTTCATCAGTTGCAGCAGAACTAATGAGGCTGTACAGCTTCCAGTTTGTAATTGACTTGGAGGGCCTTTATTATTAACAATGACTTTCAAGAAAGGATGATGGATTTTACCTCTCTGAGGTCTATTACTGAATTTTTTTAGAGCTGTTCTTTAGTACAGAGTTATGCATTTAAGGCAGAGATGGGATGAAGATTGAAAGAAATAATATGTGATCCAAGGGGTTCTTGACAGCTTATAAGAAGTTGTCAAAGGAAGCCACTTTCCTGTAGGTTTAAATTCTCTGTGAGAGGATCTTCATTTCCAGTGGAACATTTTGAAAAGTCGATACATTGAAGGGTGTGGAAAAGCACTAAGCTTATGGAATAATTGCAGATATAGTTATCAACAGGGACAAGGTCTGTGTCTCTGCTAAAGTCTTCCTCTTTTTCCAGCATATGGTTTCAATTTTGCTCACCTTACCAGCTATTCAGCTGCTTATTAATTCTGTTAAAAAAATAGTGCTTCACTAGTGGTGGAGTGAAATGGCTACTGTTTTGGTCCTGGCTGGAAAGCATTTGGGGCAGTCCCTGCCTCATCTAACAGACTTACTCACTGTGACAGTGAATTATTTAAGTACTTGCACAACATCAGCAGAACATCAGAGGAAAGCAGTAACTGAAAAAACCCACCCAGCCCTTTTGTAAGTGTATTTAAGAGAAGTTGTGCTACTCTGAAATAAATTTATGCAATGAAAGATGCCCTAAATGAAAAAGCTGGATTTTCCTTTTCCTCATTTTCAAAATAAAGTTTTGACTGATTTAGTGGTACACCATGTAAAGTGCATTTTAACTTTACAACTGCAAGCACTTCACTCTCCATGCCTCTGCCTGTATGCTCTGGAATTCTGTCCCCTTTAGCAAGTGTGGCATCAATGAGGCCAGCGTCATTACTGACAAACTCTTTCTCAGTTCTGCTTGTCTTTAGAGGTGGAGACTGAAAGCCTCTCTAAGCTATCTCTTCCAGTACCTGTCCTCGCTCTCAGAATCAATGAACACATTTGAGTTAATCACGTCAGGCTGTGTAAAACAACAGCCTATGCTTAGAGACTCTCAAGGGTCATATCAGCTCAGAAATGCTGCTGTGAATTCTAGTGTGATACCCCAAACAACGCAAGTGGTGCCTGCAGCTACTGAAACTCAGACTTGCACTAAAACAGAGTCTGTGTTCTATTGTATCATAGACAAAAATGTGTGATACATGTCAGTGAGCATCAATAACTTGCTGTGTGTATATGAGTTATGGGATTTTTGACAATAGATAACGCTGATCTTAAAAAAGCCTATTAGATGGTGCTGCCATCTGCTGTTTTCTTCTTATCTGGTTAACTGTCTTAAAAGATTTCACTGATCTTCCTTGGCTGAATTGTAATGCATTTTAATACAGTGTAAATCTTGAAAATTTGTGTAGCAAGAACTTTGATGTTATATTTTGCTCTAGCATAAAGTCATTTAGCATCTTGGTAAAGGGAAGACTTCTTCAGGTGCAGTGTAGTTCTATTGTAAGGTGGAAAGTCAATGGTGAGCTTTTCTGCCTCATTGCAGTGGTTTTGAACACCTTCCTAGGAGAATACTGACAAATAAATTGGCAAATATAGAAAGTTAGATGAGAATGGACAGTTAATTGATGGTTTGAGTGAAACTTACTGAATGTTTTCATTGGGAATGACTGGGCTTCCGTCCTTTACTTGTGCATGGATGCCATATTCATTGTACTGATTTACTCAATTTAAAAAGAAAGCACATTGGGAGCAAAATGGGATATTTCATGCTCCAGTGGAGTAATATTTTTAATTATATGCATCATCTTGCAGAATTACCTTGCTGTTCAAGGAAATTTCCTACAAAGGCATATGATCCTAACATGAGTGCTGTTCTGTCTGAAAGATTCAGTAGAAGCGCAGCTTTGGATAGTCATGAGAACAAAGGTATACCTTGTCCATGATCCTTATATGCAAAATGCCTTTTACTTGGCAGAGAGGAATGTGTGGAAAGGACTGCTTTCATAGAAGGCTGCTGCTAAGTGCTTGTACCAATCTTTTCCTGAGCCTCTAATCCTTGGGCAATTCAAGCCTGTGACAAGAGCTCCATCCTAGAGCAGGATGCCCCCCCTCTTCCCATTAAAATACATGGATAATTAAACAAATAAGAAGAGCAGAGCTGTATGCAGTCCTGGATGATAAATATTTATGTAGGAGAGTTTGGGATTCAGTCTTATTGTGTGTACTTAAGAAGAAATAAAAAGCTTTGTGCAGTATGGAAGGATTTGACCTCATGTAACACCATAACAGCAGCCTGAGGCTAGCCTTAAGTAATGTCAGTACTTGTATTGAAAATACATAGTTGCATAGCCCTCTGAGCTAAATAACTTCATTCATAGTCACGCAGACATACTTAGCAGTCTTGGAGTAAAAAAGAAAATACTGAGACACCAGAGGAAAGCCTAACTACACTGTTAGGTATTTGTAGGTATTTTTATAATAACACTTATCCTCAGGAACAGACCTTCCCTACAATCCTTTTTGAAAGTTAAAAACAAAGCAGTGAGCAGACAGCCTAGCCACTGGCCTGTGAGTAGTTTGGGTTGGAAAATTGTGGTGTTTCCAAAAATAGTTTAGTTTCAAACTGCAGGCCTCCAGATGTGACATTTGGGATAGGCACACTGAAAATAAAAAGAAATGAAGGGTAAATATAATCAGCTGTAGAAATTCCAAATAAAGCTTATCATATCTTGGATTCCACAGTTAAAAAAAGAAAAATCTGTTACTACCAATTGTTAGACTAATCTTTTTCAGGTTTTAAACATGTGTACAGAGAAGAATTTGTGCATATAATTGTATGTGTGGTGATGGGTCAATCTCAGTATTTTTCTGGAATAAAAACAATTCTATCCTAAGAGTGACCTGATTCCTTTTAATTAATTCTGCTTTCTCCTGTTGTTTCTGTACTATTTTGAGTTGTGGAAATTGCAAAAGACAGACATTTCTACTTGAAAAGATTTCTGCATTTGTACTAAGATTTCTTTTTCCTTTTCTGTTCGTATATGAAGAGTCCTTACAAGCTGAATGTAAGTCAAATTGCTCTTTCCTAGTTCACAGCCAATAAGTAACCATTTAGAAGAATGGCAGTAACCTAGCTAATGAGAACTCACGGGGAAAGTGTGTTTCCAGTGATTTTGCACCTAACATTTTTTTAAGAAACCATTTCTAAAACAGTATGACTATACCCACAGCAGGCATGCGCATTAAAAACAGTTCTCTGACTTCAGGAGTTTAAATTGTAGTATCCTTATCTAAAGCTCTCCAGAGCCTACCAATAAATGTACGGTGTCTTCAGAAGACTTTTTATCTGGACCCAGAGTCTTACTTCAAAATCAGACAAGTTCTAGCTCATGACTTGAAAATAAATAGGTGAAATTTGATAATACAATTTTATAAGGTGTTTTTAAAACAGCTGTTGCTGTATTCATCTAAAAATAGGAGAAGGCTGTATTTTTAGATATATTAGAAAATACTGTGTTATCAAAGATAGCAAGAAAATTCCATTTGAAAGTCAAGAGGATGAAAATGTCCTTGGAGAGCCCATCTTTGGATGTTATATTTCAAGACACTGTGAGAACTTTCCAGATGAAGTCCAACTTTTCCCAGAAAAAGTACACTTTATAGAGTAGTATTTCTTTCATGTAAGTGAGATTACATGTGTGATACAGGAAGGCAATCTTATGCAGATTGTTCACTAATGACATTTTCAGGCTGTAACCTAAATGTGAGAAGAGCTGCCCAGAATTTTGTAAACACATTGATGGGCTGACAGAAAGAGTCATAAATACGGGAACAGGTTATGCTTTGTCTTACACAGCAGCAGAGGAAAATATGAAACCCCCACCACACTTGCTTGAGTGAGAAAAGTTTCCCGTATTTGGTCTGGCATGGCTGTCAAACTTGAGGAGGGCAGGGAATAGCTCATCTCTTACTGGTATTCTGCAGTCAGAAGTGTAGGATGTGCTGGCAGTTGTGAGATCCATCTGTGTGCCTCAAAAGTTTTTCTCTACAGCATGTTTTTATCCTACTTCCTGGAGCACGGCTGGTACTGACACCACGCCTAGCCCAAGACGCGCCTAAGGACACAGCTGAGTCCATAATCTGTAATACCACAGTAATTATACAATTTTCAGCCTTAGATTATATCTTTGTGAGGTTTGGGGTTGAGGAATCTTTTTCTTCTGTTGTTGAGCAGTTTTTCTCTGAGAACAAAAGCACATATTCAGTGTGGAAACAATGACTTGCTTAGAGTCCAGTTCTGCCCTTGCTGCAGTCACTGGCAGAGTTCACACTAAGGCCTTTGGGATAAACAAACAACAGTTCCTATTTTACCCTTCATCCTGAAATATCTTGGATTGGTTTTATTCATTGAAGGCCAAGAATTCCACCAACTAACTGATCTATGGCAAAAGTGGGGTAAAAAACCACATCACCTCTTGAGAGAACTGCCCTCACTGTCTAGCTTAAGGCTACACAGCACTTTGAGCTTTGTTCTGATGGAAGATGGAATCTATCTGTTACTGTACTTGACATCAAGAGTTCAGCTGATGAAGCTTTTGTTGCTGCTTTCCATTTTATTTCTGCTTGGTAAGTAAATGGCTTCAACCATTTAAGGTGGATTCTGCATTGCAACCTAATGGAACAGAGGTTTTGTTTATGCATGTGAAGACTCAGTATTTTTGTGAACTTGAAGGTATGAAAATAAAAGAGAGGAAACTTAACTAAGTATTGATTAGTCACACACATGAATTTTCAGCCCAGCATCTGCAGAAGAAACCTGCCTGTTCCAGGTGCCCAGGTAGTGGGACAGTATCTCTTACAAGCCTCAGGACTGATTCCAAAGAAAATCAGACTGAAATAAAACAGTTTCACAGATTTCAGAGATAGCAGGTTCCTTATCTACATGATTGCTTTCGTACAAAGTAATTCTGATTCAAAATTAATATTGAAAACAATATTTCTTCTTCTTCTGCACCATTATTTGCAGGCAAAAGTGGTAAGAGGGCCACCAACAGTGATTTGCTACATATGTGGCCGTGAGTATGGAACAAAATCTATCAGTATACATGAGCCACAATGCCTGAAAAAATGGCACCAGGAGAATGACAACCTCCCCAAGCACTTGAGAAGGCCAGAACCCAAAAAGCCTGAAGTCAGAACCGTGCAAGGTAAGCTAAAGACCAAATTAAGGGAGAAGAGCAAAAAATGGAAGGAATTAAAAAATATTTTAAAGCAATAGGTAGGTAAGCAGTTTGCAGGTACTTTTTTCTCCAGTTTACTTTCAAGGCCTTGTTTTAAGATTTCGTTCTGTGAAGCAGAAGGAAATCTTAAAACAAGGCCTTGAAAGTAAAAGTAATCATTATCTATGGAACATGCCTCCTGGGACATGCTTCCTCTACGTGCCAATGTGTCCTGAATCAAAACACAAATAGATTAGCAACCTGCTTCACAGCTACATTACTACTTTTTGACTTCTTTTAATGCTGTGGACAGTCATGTCTTAAAATGAGCAAAACCATGCAAGAATAACATGCAGACATGACACAGAATCATTAAAATAAAGTACCCTCAGGCAACATAGGTGAAGGTACTTCAGCCAGATTCTTCTACAGTCGATAGCCTCTAGATGTTATTCATCCCTTTTAATTTACAAGTCTGAGAAGCTTTCATTATGAGACAGTGTAATATAAACACAGTGAGGAAAAAATATATGTAGTACAAAATAAATTTCTTTTTGCCAGTTTTACATGTTTGTGCTATGGGTTCTGTTTTCTAAGATTTCACTTCAAATCAATGAATACTGAAGATCCCCAGCACCCACAGAGATGGGCTGCCATATGTATCCCAGGGTCGTATGTTCGCTGTAGGATTAAAAGGAATTCCTGTCCATGCTTTGCCTGGAAGCTGTTCCCACGACTTCCCTATTCCCACATAAAGTTGTTTCACCTTTCCTGCTTGATGCTTTCCCTGGCCCTGCCAGCTGGTCTGAGCTACTTTGGGCCAAGTTTGGACCACTTCCTCACAGTCATTTAATTCACCCACACTTTTTTTTATATTCCCCACAATTTCCCTCAGCTTCCCATAATGTCTGGAAAAGTAGACAGTCTCCTACAACTCACTTGAGAAAGAGTCATACACTAGATCAGTTTACAGCAGTACAAAGAAATATGTCCTCAGAAGACATGCAGAAGGGAGGCAGGATCACTGAGAACACTAACCAGATGTTCAAAATAATAATCAAAGTTCAAAAAAAAGAAAAAAAATGGAACTTGGTTAACAGATGCCAAGTGGCATAGTTGAATCTCCAGTAGAAGATGGGTTCAAAAGACATCTTCATTGTATTTGCTTTTTTAAATGTTAAGCACTTTTTAATTACTACACATTGTGTGGTAAAACAGATGGAGGAAATGAGAATTCCATGTGAAAGAGGAGGATGCAAAAGGCAAATCAGGTTATTTTGAAATGCACTATTCTTATTTTGAAGGAGTGGAAGCAGAAAGACAACCACTCTTTGAGAAAACAATCTAGCAGAAGGCTCCCAGATATGAATCAGAAAGTTGTCTCATTTACTCAATGAGTCATATCAGGCGCCTCACATCTCCTGTGAGGTGTTGTGTGCCCACGTTCCTCTGGGGATACTGACCTGCTTCCAGCATCTGTCCCTAAATGCCTGCTGATGCAAGCCTGATCAGTTATGTAGCTTGAGCTAAAATTGTTTTTCCCCCTGCAGCTGCCTCATACTCTTGGCCTTGAGAAAATAATCTCAGTGTTGTTCTTTTTCCATAAGACTTACTCTTGATCATGTGGTAAATGCTATAACTGACCTTCAGACCACATGCATGTACTGCATGTCTCACAGTTTCTCAGCTCAGGGGGGAGGGATTACCCCTGTTGTTGAATTAAATAGACAATGTTCAAAAAAAGCTCAGAAATATTAACTGCTTACATAAAACTTCTTATAACTTACATAAATCTTTTTTTGAAAACTCAAGTGTCACAGGAAGACAACCACTGCCCTCATTACACAGTGTTTTGTTTGTGGAATGCCTAACACATGCCTGCAAGGAGAAAGTCAT
>VXBN01008194.1:4775-28533 GCA_013397395.1 Sinosuthora webbiana | reverse complement strand
TTTTTTTTTTTTAATACTCCATAAACTTTCCAAAGTACAGAAAATACACATTCATTTCCTGCAAGCAAAGGGGATATTTGTCTCAGCCAAGAAACGAAACACTACTTGGTTGCTCTTCTAACAAAAAGAACATTAGGAACAGGCATATTAAGAGATCTAAGGCTTATTGTGGTTATGTGAACCATTGGATATGAATCATATTAAAATTGTATGGGCGTTTAATGAAGGGCTCTATCACGTTCCAATGACAGAAAGCATGGAACATTTTTAAATGCACAAATCCTTTTCTTTTAAAAATTGTCCACTGCTAACCGTTCGAAGAAAAACGACCAGAGTTTAAAATCTTTTTCTATATTGTCATACCAAATAAGAAGGGTGAAGCAAATATGTCTTCAATTTGAGCCATGTGGATTTTTTTCTGCATGCACTTCAAATGAAAATCCTTAAGATCTAAATCCAGGTATTAAGCAACCTGCCTGGCCTTTTTGCAAATCAGTTTGAAACAATACTATGTGAAAATCCATTTCAGAAGGAAAGTCCATTTCAAGATGAATGTAAACAAGATTTTTTTTATTATTATTTTTTTTACCCAAATTAAATCTTGAAAGCACATCTGAGTGTCTGAAGAATGCTCTTAAGCTTTCAGAGCAGTCATTCTTCCGGCAGTGGAAAATAACTGAGAGTAAGGTTGGATTAGTGTTTTGATGACAATAGATGCATCAGTGCAATGAACTCACAGGAAGTTGTGGCTTAAAAGTACTGTAGGTTTTATCTGTAAGGTTATCTAAGGCTTATCTAAGATTTACTCCACTTTTCAGTGTAACTTACATAGACTCCAACAGGAAGAAAATTGGGCCTCTTGCATATTCTCAAGTATTATACACTCCCATCCATAGCCATGGTCAGATAACACATGCTTGTTAAACAGAGCTTGAAGCAAAGCCAAAAAGTGAATTTGCTGATAATAGTATGTATGCAAAGATGCTAATAATTAGCTGAGAATGCAGATCATAACACACAGCATGATGTTTTCTTTATACTCTCATACAATACAAAATGATTCAGTTTGAAATTAATTTAATTCAACCCCTGGGACAAAACCAGAGTCTTTTTAATATATTTTTTACTCTTTTGCTTCTTTCTTTTCTTTTTCATTTGCAAAAGCAATATGGTTTGGTTAAACTGAAAGGCTCAGTCAACAGGTATTTCCTGAAAATATTTTCCATGAAGAGTTGAATGTGGGTCTCCAGAATGAAAGCTGATACTTTCTTTTTCTAATTTTCCAGCCAAAGGTTTCTATGATCTTGATGCTTTAAATGAGGCTGCCTGGACCAGTGCCCAAAGCCAGCTAGTTCCATGTGATGTTTGTGGGCGTACTTTTCTTCCAGACAGACTGATCGTCCACCAGAGGTCCTGTAAACTGAAACCTGCAAAGTGAAGTGGATGTAGCACACATGCATATGAGTGCATGTCTGCTCACACATACACAGACAGACTCACACACATTTAGCCTAAGCTAAAAAGAGTGTATGTGTGTTTGTGTGTGCACGTGAATACACACACATGCACTTGTACCTTTCAGACAAACCATGAGAGAAATAAAATTCATCTGGAGAGACATGGTCATCATAACTTTATTGTGTAATGATGATATGTGCTCCAAAAGTCTCCAGAGTAAAAATCAGCCATTGCTACTAAAGTGTAAAGTCA
Organism: Sinosuthora webbiana; assembly: GCA_013397395.1. Lineage (NCBI taxonomy): Eukaryota > Metazoa > Chordata > Aves > Passeriformes > Sylviidae > Sinosuthora > Sinosuthora webbiana. The sequence goes on along the minus strand of VXBN01008194.1, from coordinate 26,823 downwards.
AATACAGAAAATTAGTTCTTTCAAAATTTTCTCTGGTAAGGAAAGGACTTTTAGCCAAACTTGACTAATCAGAGAGACCAAGTAGCTCCTTTAAGTTTGTTCATTTTTGTTTNTTTTTTTTTTTTTTTTGGAGCACTCCAGTGTTCACATGCACTTGTGTAAGTGCATCTTACAAAGCCTGAAGCCCTTGACAAGTGAAACCTTCCCATGTAAAGGGATTCAGTCATGTGGTAGAAGCAGACACAGGCTGTTTTTAAAAAATACCCAGAAGTGTGCCTCTTTTTGTTTAAGAATGATACTGACCATGAGATTTATCCTCAGCTCAGTAAACTTATCATGCCAAAAAATTTATAAGTCCAGGAAGCACATCTTGGTCATGAACTTTGTAAAAGAAAACATTTTAATGTCAAGGTAAAACAAGCATGATGTGCCAGATGGCTGGCATAAAATACCACCCTGACCCCTGTGACAAATGTGGCCATAACAGAGAGCCAGTGCTGGCTGGAAGGGTGGGCATTAATACAAGAGAGCCATGGAGAAGGTGTTTAAAAGTGCTATTTTGAAAAATGCTGTTACGTTATGTAGAGGAATGAATGCCAAAACACATCAGTATAGGAATAGGCTAAACACATGAAGGAAGTAATACTCCCTTTTACAATGTACAGCAGAGAGCAATTATTATTTTATTTACTCTGAAGCATTTTATTAAGTGGTGAGGTTATTCAAAAGGTATGACAAAATCCAGTACAAGTTGTGAACTAGCAATCTAGGCTTCCTGATATCGTGAAAGAAACTGTACCTCATGTATGGGCTTAAGGCCTAGAGTTGTCTGTTATGTATTATGTGATTGATGTGACTTTTCTTGGAGTATTCACACTTACTATTGTACTTAAAAATCAGAGGAAGTGAATGCTTTCATATACACTAAAATGAAATATGAGTACCAACAACTTTTCTTTTCCAAGCGATCAAGCTGTGTGATTTGTGGAGTAAGTGAAACAAGAAGTAATATCTTTGTTCTGTTATTAGAGAAATGCTCCTGGCTCCAGCCCTGGAGGGCTGTTAATTCAGACTGGAGAAATACCAGCATTCTTTGGTAAAAATAATTTCCAAAACAATCAATGGTACCTTAGCCGCCCTTTCATCTTTGGAATGAGGATTGTAGTCTGAAGATAGATATCTTCAAGAGTCAAAGGTTCAGTTTCTGTTCTGCAGAACAAAGCTGTGTAAACCCTGCAGATCTGTTCGTAGTGTCTCCAGCGTAAGAAGAGGTGCTGTTGGAGCTGGATCAGTGCCACCCGTCCTCATTTTGGCTGGCTGGGAGAAAGCTTGTGGTCTGAGGACAGAACAGGGGCACTAGTTTGTGATTGAGAGACTGGCTTATAGGAGCTGCTGGCTGGCAGCATACACTGCAAGAAGCCCCTTAGGCTGTTTTAAGTCACACCAATTGCTGGCTCACTGACAAGTGGTTTGGTAATTGGAGGATTATGGATGTCATACAATCTTACCTTTGTCTTCCCTCTTCCTCTCTTTTCTTAGACATGATAAGCATTTTCTGGCTACATCTGCCTCATTGGGTCATTGAGGTTCACTACAACCACTTCAAGAGCAAAAACATATTTTAAAGAAATTAAGCCTTTTCAGAGTCACTGCAGTGTTTGGCATTAAAAATTCAGATCTGCCACTTGGTGGGATTCAGATATTGGGAGTCCCTGTGTCATTCTGAAGGTTGGACTTAGTGTCTTGATGATTTTAAATCTGCCAGAGATTTCACCCAGAACACTTTTTCTGTGTTTCATTGTCAGCTCTACACTTGTATATTTTTTGGTTTCTGGATTTTTTTCCCGAAAAGCAGTAAAATCTGTCTGATGAGCTGAATGTTTATGAACAATAAAAAAAATACCAGCATTAAGTGTATGCTATGTCTTATCCAGAAATACCATTGTATGAGAACTCCTGAAGCCATAAGGCTAGAGTATGTTTTCCACATCATCTTTTAAAAAGGGAAATGAGGATCTGGCAAATTAAGAGCTGTCTGTGCTAGTAGGTGATTGCTGCTGAGTTCTGAATTTAACGTGGGATTTGAGAAATGGTGAGCCTTACCATTCATGGAGTCAAGTCAGCATTGAGCTTTGAGGGCTGATGGTGAGACCAGAGCATGCTGGCTCCAGAAGCTCAGCTGGAGCCAACAGCCCTCAGAAAGATCTCAAGATTTGTAGCATTCCCTTCCCTCTACAACTTCGTGGGAACAATGATTTCTAAAATACGTAGAAATATAAAAATCACTGACATAGGCGTGCATATTGTTCCATTTCAGATTGTCACTCACATCCCAAGATTGTTACTCTGTCATAAGCTTTTCTGCTGAGCTTACCAGCTCTGGTGTGTGTGCCAGTGATGATGATGAGTTCAAAGCAAGGTTTGTTTACTGGGAGAAACACTGAGAGTGCCTGTTTGCTCTCAACAGAGTTAAAATGAGATCTTATGCGCATTTCTCATTATTGCTTGGCATGTATCATTTTGACTTTTTTTGCAGGAGGGGAAAAGGAAATGAGAAATTGAGCTATTTTGCTTCCTTTGTTTCCGTACTTTAGTGATTTGTCATTTAACCTTATCTCATCCACTATTGGCTCAATGGTATTTCCAGCTGAATCCCATGTTTTCCTACTACCACACCACATTTAAAGAGCTGAAAAATACCTTCTGGTACTTCAAAACTAGTGATATTTCATCTAGTTTCCCACAGTTGTTGATGATAGCAGCTAAAATGATTCCTGGACAAAACATGCATGAAGTCAGGACATGGACTGACAAGCAAAGTACAATCACATTAAACAAATGAGCATGCACTTTCTGATCATAAATAAAAGCCATTACTTACGTTTTACTTCAGCCATTTGAACCTACCTGTTTCAAATAAAAAATGAGGCATTTTATGAAAGCAGATCAGAAGATTATAGTCAAGCTAGAAGAGTTTAACTGCAGACATGAAAAATTGGGCATTAATGAAAGAATCCATAACTGCAATAAAGTATTATATGTAAAGTGTTATAATTTATTGAGTTTGGAATGTCACAGTTACCATATAAACTTCAAAAGGTCCTGCATCTTTAAGGGCAGTAGTTAAAAATGCCTAATAGGCCTGAACAAGACAGTTTCATGGACCCTTTTTCTTAAGGACTACTAGGAATGAACAGACCACAACTTCAGGAACAAAAACATTTGTAAATGTAATTTCAGTTTCTAACTAAAGATAGTGAGCACTTATATAGATCTGTGAATTCTTCTTGCAGGCCACAGACCTAGAAAGCTTATAGTACCATGTGGAAATGATGTTTTCAGTATTGACTACTTTCAGTATTGACTGCTGACAATTTGAATGCTTAAAGCTTTACTCCAGGATTTGTAAACATGATTTTTGATCCTGTACTCACTGAAACATATCCTACAGTAATAGATAAGTTCAGGATGATCAGATGCTGACACGTGTATGTGTCTTAATCAAATAGATAGTGAGGCTTTTTATGATGGCACACAAGCTTTCAAAGCCTATGTTTGCTTAAAAATAGAATTTCATAGTTGAGAATTTTGGTTTCATTACCCAGTTCATGGAGCTGGTCCATGAACAAAGAATTCTAGGTAGTCTTTTTTCTGAATTAGCATTTTCTTTGAGGGTCCTGTGATTAGTTTTGCTTCATTGTCAGTGGGGATAAGGCTTCTTAATTCTATATCTCTGAACTGTGTCAACCACAATGGGTACAAATGAGTTTGCTGTATATCTGGAGACATGCCACCCTCAGCAAAATGGTAGGATTGTGCAAAAGCAGGATTCAACAGGGGTGTGAAGTCCACCATAAAACAAATCCTGCAGGCCTGGAAAACCCTCCGAGAAGGGACTGTCTAAATTTTTGCTGTTACTGTTTATTCTATGGTCAATATCATAATTGACATACACAGAGTATTGTTGACTCTGGAGTATGCAAGGATCAGGTACTTCTCCTAAATATATATTTAAAAACTTCTGTCATTTTTAGTTGAAGAAAAAAAAATATATAATCTTCATAGAGTTGGGAAGAAAGAGTTGACAACAGAGCAGGAAAATGTACCTGACAAATGAGACTCCAGGAGGCTAGACTGTTTAACGTCTCAAAAAAAAATCAAGTGCCTATCAGGCATATCCAGATTAAAGAGACTTCTTTCCAGAAGAAAACAACTGAACAGTTGAACAATCAGGAATTTGTTGCTAGTCAAACTCAGAAGTAAGAAATCCAGAACTTTCAAACAGTTTACTGAGATTTTCAGTAGATTGTCTACGGTAGGATTTTTACAAACAAAATAAAAAGGAAAAAAGCATAGGAATAGGTCTAATCAATATGAATAAATTTAGGCCAGCCTTGTATTACAGTGTAGCCTGTAGAACACTGGACTCTAAGATTCTTCCAGATTATTACGAAATATAATAATTGGCTTATATTTTTCAGGACAGAAAACAGTTTGAAGAAGTCTAAGAAAAATATTGCAAGTAACTAGTGGTATCTCTGGGTTAGGTATTCAAGAATTCAAAGGTAGCAAATAAAAAGAAGAAACTGAAAGATGCATATATTTTAAAAATAGTGCCATCTCTCCAAGAATGTGGGGCTGCCCATGAAACATGTAAATAACAAGAGTGAACAGCTTCTTAAGGTAAGAGTGTTTGAATTGAGTTAGGATTTGTACTTGTATTTAGAAGCTGAATCCGACTGCCAAGTCAGATTGTGATAAGGAGGTATTTAGTGCAGCAGTGAGAGATCTCTGGACAAAAAATTTTAAGATTCAGTCTTGAATGGAAGATAAGATGCCAGTCTTGTCAGAAAGAGGAGATCGATTTCAAAACAATTAAGTGCTTTGCCTTCCTTGCTTTCTCTGGCACCCATAAGGGAAAAGGATTTACCCAGGTTAGCTCATAGGACTTGTAAATCTTAAATAGTTAGGAAATTGGCTGTTTCGGGCTAGTTTCACACTTTATTGTTGTAATACATCCAATTCAAAACTTATTGCTGTCTATTTATACCACGTTTAAAAGCTGAAAATATGTAAAATAAGGGCTCTGCCAGATACAGCTTGTGATAAAAGCAGATTTCCAAGACCTCTTTCTCCAGTCTACGCCCTCTATGTAACAAATGCTGGTTTGTTAGCCACCCTGGCTTTCCCAAGTTGTTTTCCTCCTTGTTTCCCCTACTCTACCATTTAGGCTTATATGATGCATTTGGACAGAGGTATCTTCTCTGAATACCTCTTGGAGAATACTTAAACTTCTCAGTGTATTGCCATGAGGCTGCAAAAGGTGTGCAGCATGGAAGAAGCCAGAGTCAGGAACATGGATCACACACTACACTCCATGTTACAAGCTGTAATCTGGATGCATTCAAATAATACAACAGAGCCACATGGAGGGGTTTTAATCCTTTAATATGAAATATTTACATTATATCACTCAGAAGATAAGATGTAAAAGATAAGATGCATCTTGAAAGTCTGTTCACTTTCTCAAAGTCAAGACAGAGAGGCCGTTTGAGCTGTTATAGATTACTTATTTCAGGTCTGAATTTTTATAAACCAAGTACAAGGGTAGAAGTGAGCACTCACAGAATTCCACTTTTGCATACTTAACCTTGACATGCCCAAGATCCCAAGAATGTTTTACAAACTTCATCTCATGTGGGTAACATAACAGACTAGATACCAAATTCCTCATTGATGTGGCACTAAAAATACCTGGTACAACTTCCAGAATACCAGCTATAGCAAAATTTAGACTTCTGAAAAGACAAGAGAGGACACTCATGTCAGCTTGTTTTGGCTCTTCTGAAAAAGTCTGTGAGAAATATCAGCAGATTCTCTAGTGTTTCCAATTGAGTTTGGTCTGTGAAGCTGACCTGATTGCCAGAGAATAGAGTTGTCAGAAACATGACTATGGTATGAAGTGGTCAGGACAGGCAGTTTCTTTTCAGGGGAGGTAAGAGGTCTTTCTCCTTCTCCTGAGCATCATTGGTCAAAGGAGTTATGTGCCTACATATCTCAAGAGATTCAGCTGTGTTTATCTAGAGAACTGTACCTGTATTTGGAAGCTGGAATGAGCTGTTGGCTTGTGCAAAAGTTTGTCACGGATTAGGAAGAATCTGAAGGTCTGTGGGCTTGATGATGAATATAGGACAAGTACAATGTTAGGCACCATAGTATTTCTAAGACTGAAGAATAAAGAGAGCTTCTATCCAGTAGGGTTCCAGCAATTATATATATGTGTTATGAATACACATATATGTGATCCATATATCAGACCCATAGTCTGATTTTTTCCTGAATACAATCCTCTCAAATATTAGTAGGCTGCTCTTCTAAGGGAGAATTTGTCTATGGAGAAGGGGAGTTGGTAACCTAAGTCCCAAGGTCCTTATTCAGTGACTCCAGACTAACTTCCTAGTCTGCAGGGCACACTAAATGTCAGCATGTTCCAGGCAAGCTTAGGAGTTTCACAGCACTCCAAAAAAGATCAGGGAGGACAACTCTGATCCTCAATAGCTGGCACTTCTTTACAACAGAGCTCCAGCAATCCAGCCTGAAATAAATGGAAAGAGAAACTCAGTTATTTGAAGTCAAAGTTTAATAAAACACAGCCCTTTTCCTGTTTTTTTCCATTTCTTGAGAGTGTCCTTAGTCCAGTTTGTAGCCTCCATCTCTCTCTATTATCCACAAATTTGAGTCTGCATTTTTTTTCATGCCAAAAACCTGTTACAACACCTCTGTTTGTAGATGGTTGTTTTGCTTGTGACTTCGTTGGCTCACTTATGGGATAGACTTCTGTATTTTCTTTTCAAATTTATTTTCATCATGTATTTATTCATTTAAATAAAATCATGTAATAAAATTCTGTACATTACAATTACATTGATACAGGTAATTAGTTTATAACAGCCTTATGAAAATTCTGTACAGTACAATTGCACTGATACAGGTAATTAGTTTAAAACAGCCTTATGAAGTAGCTATCCTTTTGTCATACAAACGCTGCAGTATCATCCTGGTAAAATGAACCAGCCCTTGCAGAACCATTTAGAGATATTTTTTATGGATAAAATTGCAAGTATGTCAAAGTTTCACTCCTCTCATTAGTAAAAATGATTATGAAAACCCAGCTTAGCTAGCATTGGGAGTAGCAGTCTCCAATGCAAGCAAGATGTTTGTCATGAATAAAGAGCAGGAAAAGGAAAAGGACACCAGCTGTTGAGAGCAGAGTTACAGTACCTACCCAGTGCTTTTCCACACTGTGGTAATACAGATGTTTCTGATCTGTTCCACTTGGGTCAGTGAGGAGGTTTTTGCCTTTCTGAGAGGACAAGCTGCAACTGAAGCCATCCAACCACACTGCCATGCAACAGTCTTCATCACTGCATTTAAATGTCCAGCTAAGTTCAACTAACCAGGTTCTGACCTTGAAAGCATTCTAACCAGGATGATCCAAATAGGCTAACACATTGTATTTGCAGGCAGATTTTGCAGCATGTAGGATGTCCCTTGCTCTGAACTGCACCTGGCTGAACTGCCTTAAAAAAGCCCCAGATATTTCCACTCCCATTGTATTTCTCAGAATGCATCACCTAATGTCTAAGAGAAATAGAGGGTTAGAATACTTTGATGAATGTCAAACATACATGTGAAACACATTTTTCAATTTTTTCAAGTATTTCAGTTCAATTTTCCAAGAAAAACTTGATTAAACAGCCATAAATCCTCTGACCTGGAAGTGGAAAGAATAAAGCAATTGTGCAGATGAAAACTAGCATTTTTAGGGTTGGGTCTTTTGCTAGTTTTAGGAAGTTGTTTGTCCCTATTCAATAGCATAGTGGTCAAGGGACCAAAATCTGTTTAAGAGTAAAAGTAGAGGGCCAAACTACAACTTTAACTTTGATATCAAGTTTTTAAAAGTATTTTTCCCACCTCATTTTTTATTTCATCCAAAAAATTTTAAGATTCAAAAATCCCCCAATTATATTGTGTTCTTAGATTTCATTTCACTTGTTTCCTAAGAACTGTTTTTGTGGAAGAAAGAATATTATTTTCACAGAACATATGGCACTTTAATGTCAAAGTCTCATGTGCAGCAGTTTTCTACTAGTTCCCAATCTCATGATATTTCTAAACCTAAAGAGAGGAAAGATGTTCAGGAAGCACTTTGCTTGCTGCAAACTTGTCACCAATTTGGGCCATCACTCACATCTACACCAATTATGCTACATCATCTTGTAGATGAACTGCATTGCATAAAACAGAACTAAATGACGGCTGCATTGACACAGTTGATTACAGCTGAAACAGTCTCACTGTAGCAGACACAGCACTCTAGAGTATTTGTACAACAACAGAAGTTACTGAAACATTCAGCCTAGAAGAGATATAAATAATTCTGTTGAAAATGGTTCAAATACTTATTGTTACCCTGTCTTTGTAGTATTAGATACCGCACTGTAGCAAAACAGCCCCCCTATTCAGTATGTCAAATATATTTTTGTCCTATCTTGTAAACAGATACTTTAACATGTGGTAAGAGTGACCAAACATGGACCTTACTTCCATTTTAACAAAACCCAGTTTGTACAGTTAGTTTTCTAGAGGAGTTTGGGGATTAGTGAGAAGTAGTCTGTTGGAACCACAAGCACCTTAACACTGATAGTTTTGGTTTTTTTGTTTTTTTCTGTGACTCTCTCTGTTCATTCAATTTTAAATTACTGGCAATCCCATATCTGCAAGAGGCACTTGAAAAACAGTGTGCTTGCTAAGCTTGTGTTCATGAAGCAGTGAAGCCCAGCAGGTGGCAATAGAAGCACTTCTCCTAATTTGAAATAGTTGAACTCTTGTAATCCAATAGCATTGTGATTTAGGCTTTCATAGGTCTGGCTTACATGGAAAAGAAGCCTCATACTGAAGGTGATTCTATTCACTAAAATAATGCAAATTCCACGTGTGAGAATCTGGCATTCTTTCCATCTCTGTATCCTTCTTGTGTCTTTTACCAAGTACTATTGCATTCATCTCAGATTGAACAGTGTCTTGTAGCTGCTGAGACCAGATTACATCTAGAAACACACCTCCGATATTTTATTTCTGTAAGTTGAAAGAATGAGCTCTGACCAGAAATTTCCCCTAAAATGCTGTTCTAAGCAGGTTTTACATATGAGTCCATATGAAGTAAATATTCTCACATGGTTAAGGTTTCAAAAGGTTTGCTCTATCTGCAATTAATCATCTTCCTTCAAAACTATGACCTCCTTCTGCAGTATGATTTCAAGATCATGTCTCCTGGTGGCTAACACTGATTTCCAGCTCTTTTTGTACTTAAATGTACTTAGAGAGGAGTGAAAACACTTAAGATTGGGTGAGAATGTTTTACTTCTAAACAGACTCAAACAAAGAGTTTATGGGAAAAGGCATGTGAAGGGTACAAAGGACATATTGAAAGAAGATTTTTATAGCCATAAGCTACTCTCATAAAATGTCCTGATTATCTGTATATGCTTAGAGAAATATATTGAGAAAGTGAGTTGTAGTGGACATCAAGTTTTCTTCCAGGCTTCTGGGTACTGAAGTAACTGGAGAGTCCCTCAGGGTGAAACTAAGAACCAAAAGTGCTGGAGAGCCACTAGGAACTCCACACAGACTGCTAAGGCATCTGACAGATCTAATATGAGTAATACTTTGCACTAGCACCAAACCTTCTCTTCAGGGCTCTCCAAGTGCTTTAAAACCAGCCATTAGTTCAGGCTTACAGCCTTTGCCAGGCAAGGCTCATTACCACCACTCTAAAGCTGATAAAACTGATTGCTGGAGAAATGGAGTGTGGTGTTACAGATCAGTCCTGTTTTTCTCTGCCCACTCTAACCTCCAAGAAATGGACCCTGACTCAGTGGTTTGCTAGGAACTTGAAGTTTGCCAAAAGCCTGATCTTCTGAACTACAGCAAACAATGTAGAAGTTAAAATTAATATTTAATGTTGCAAACCAGTTCTAGAATAAGTTAGATGTAGATAGACCAATACGACTATGTAAAATCTTTGGCATTTTCTGTAACACTGATGAGAAAGAGGTCTTTGCAAACGCATTCCCAAACATGGAGAACAGAACTGGTTGTTTCTGCTCATAGTAGTAGTGTTGCTTGAGAAATCTGTTCAGCAACTTGCTCAATGCCAGGTCTTTTATTCCTCAGTAATATTTATCTAATACCTGCTACTCACAATCCTGTCGTGTCTGGAGTGAAAGATGCACACACCACAGTATATGAAGGAGAAGACAGTTCACTCCCAGCATTCCTCCTGACTTCCAGAGGCCCCTGCTCAAGAAGGAATCCTTCAAAATTTTTCAAAGAACCATGTGCCTGGATCCTTATGCTGTATGAGAACAGTTCATAGGATGCTATAAATACAGTCATCTGACATGCTGCACAGTATTTTCTTGACATTTAGATACTTAGCTTTCTGGTATACTATTTGCTCTGTTGGCTCCAATTATGTTTTTGGTTTTGTTTCCTGTTTTGCTCTTTGTTTTCAAAAAATAACAAATAAATTTTAAAAAGGAGAAAAGAAGGAGCCCACAAAACATGCTCTCTCAGGCCCAGTCACAGTCCTAGTCATACATGGGGCTCAGAGGAGGTCACTGTCTGCCTTCTTATCAGGCCATACCTGGAGAGGGTTTATGATTTTCAAGTTAAGGTTTATCCCCAGAGGCAACACCAGGAACTCTAGAAGGTTGCTTCTTCTGGCTGTGACAAGAGCTGAGGCGCTGTCAGTCAGAGAGATGAAGACCACTTCCTTTCTAAGTCAGACTGTCTGACACACTCATGAGAAGAGACTGCAGTCTGACGAGCAAGTCTCAGCACTGTGTCACAGTGCTACTCATGGTCTGTGACTCTCTAGCCTTGGGGCCCAGCCTTCAGACACAGACCCATGTGGAAGAAAAGCACCAGGACTCTGGCACACCATCACCATCTGGGTTTGATGAAAACAACTTGGAGGCAAGGCCATTAAGCATTGGGCACCAGCACTACCCTCTCCCCAGCTATTCAGCATTACATGGACCCTCAGCTTGCAGGCAGGAGCCCTGTGCCTGGGAGGATGCATCTTGGCTAATGTGTTTCGACCTGGGGAAAAAGAGGTGGGAGGTAGTTGGGAGAAGGAGCACATTTGGGAGTTGCTGGGTGGAACATGGGAACAGTCAGCAGTGTCCAGCCCTTTCCCACATCACTCCTCCCTGCTGTGTACCACCCACAGGCTGCACAGAGAAGCTTATTGGCTTAGTGGCAGCTTCCCATGCCCAGAATTGTCACCACTGTGTTGCCACTTGGCTGCCCCCATCACTGGGGTGACATGGTGACAGAACTGATTTCCATTGTGTGCTGGTCTCCCTCAACGGCCCTGCCAGGTGTCCACAGCCTGCTGCAGACCTGGCACACATGGGAGATTCACAGTGACCAGTCACAAAGGATTGGATGAATATCTCTATGAGATTTGGATTCCCAAGTTTTGAAATACATTGAAGGATTATAATGGTCCTTAGGTTACTTTCCCTAAGAAGGGGGAATATACATCATGCTCATCAGTGTAGTGTCAGGAAGGCTCAAATCTCCTGCTGCCCAAGTGACATTTGTTTAAAAGCCTGGGTGTCAAACATAAAAGACATACAAGTCATGAAGGTGTAAAAGTAAGCCTTTTGGATTCTAGCGTTTTATTTTCTTCAAGCCCTTCTGTTTAATCTCATTATTCCCCTCCCTCCTATTTTCATTTATTGTCTATATATCTGACCACGTCTATATTATCCTGCTTTAAGTTTCGGCAGACATACTTTCAATGTTGCCAAAGCCTGATGGGTAGAATTTCGTTGTGTATGTCTGTGTATGCCACAGACTCAGAATTTCTGTGGATCAGAAACTTGGTGAAATATCATATTTTGGAGGGGGGGAAAAAAAAAAAAAAAAAAAAAAAAAGGAAATAAACTGAAGCCTGAACTTTGGTCTTGTTTACATTGGAGAATACAGTGAAATTGTTTTTGATTTCTGTGCATGTAATTGAGAGCAGACTTTGGCTGAAATCATGTATTTTCTCAAAGGCAGAAGACCTTGGTCAACTGTGGGATATTGATTAACTATAACCACCAGGCTGTCTTTCCGGTGCAGGTGGTGCATTGTTATATCATGTATTTATTCTCCCTAAGTATCTAACTTACTGGATCTGCGCACTTCCCAGTCTTTATGAAGTGTTTTGTAACAAGGAAGAAATTAGTGGTCAAAATCAGCAATGAACCACAGAAGTAAAATCTAGACTGGATCATTGTAAGAGCTGTGGCTGGGCTGGCAAGTATAGTTATAAGGTTTCAGCTCATCTAATTACTATGAAGAAGAAATTGAATGGGAGAAGATGTTTGGCATCTGCCACTGCCTGCAGGTGCTCAGCACCAACTTTGGTAGGGCCCACTGTGAGTACACACAAGTATAAAAAGCGATTGGACTATTCCCCACACATACATGCAGGATTACAGAGAACAGCAGGAATAGCATTTACAGAATCCTCCTGACCTTGAATTCACCTCATCCTTTTTCAGTACATAAACTACTGTAAATATCAGATGTGACATACTGCACTTTGATGCAAGCCAGTACAAAATTGCATTTAAAGAAGTACCTCCTCTTTTAGCAACTGGGTAGAATCAAAGATGACCCAATTTCCACTGTTTCTTATATGCACCAGATATTTGCTTCTAGTCTCAGTTACTACAAGAAATACAGCATATTTTGTGCAGTAATGACAAAGAGAAAAGGCTTGCCTGTACAGAAGAGTATAGATTTTTATCCTGGTAATACAATTAACTTCAATACCTACAGGAAGCTCCAAGCTGAATATTATTTTAAATGGTGATGAGGAGCTACATTTAAAGGTAAAAGACAACCTTCCTAATTTTTGCCCCATTTCCTCACAGAAGAGAGGAATGGAAAATATTTTCCTGTGGTGTATTAGGACACAGGTATGGCCAGTGAAGGTCCCCACAGATGCTGCTTCCAAGAATATAGACACAGATTTATTAAAATGCTGAACATGTACAAAGAGAACCCCTGAACCTGGTTGTGGAGGAGACCGTGCTAGATCCTGGACGATTATCAACATTGAAGAAGTAACTGCTAGATGGTATACTGGCAGTGATTCCCAACAATCCTCCTGTATTCCATTCCTCTGCAGTATCTCAGGATGCCAGGAGGAGCAGCTGCAGCTCTTGGAGGTGGGTGTGTTAACCAACTCCACTTCTGAGATCCATCCCAGTTTTCAACAGCAAGAATGGCCTGTCTCTGTGCCAGAGTCTCCCCTAGGGGAATGATGTTTCCTTTGCTCACCAGCTGTCTGAAGAGCTAACATGCTCCTTGATATGCTGCATCAACTCAGTTTCAACTGGGTTTCTTCGCTCACCACTCACATCAGTCAGGCTCTATATCCAGCAGTCACTCTCCATGTGTTCTTGTGATGGCCCAGCACAGGAACAGAGCCTTCAGATTAGGTCAAGAGGTGGAGAAAAAAGAAAGAGCTATAAATCTGAAAGTGATTCCAAAAAAGGCACAATTTTCCTCGGCAAGGATTAACTATTTGTGACCTAATTAGTAAAAAATGTATTTAAGAACAAAACCTATCCTCTAATGTGGAAAGGAATACTTCTAACTCGACCCATAAGAAAATTTCCTGAAGAAAGAGCACAGCTGCAAATATAATGGCCAGTGTCAGGGTTTTACAAGTGATAACCAGTTAAACATTTTACAAAGGACCATCTGAGAGGGAGACCTGATTTTAAGAATGCTGAATTATGCGTTAGTTGTTGCCAAACACTTGTCTTTTATCTTTGTTCATGTCACAAGCTCTGAATTCCAATCTCTGCATCTATAAATTGTTCTAGGAGCAATAATAAAACAGTGGAGGTACTGTACATCACTAATGTAATTAATGCCTGCCAGATATATGGAAAAATTTGCATTAAATACTTTGAAATTCATGAAACTATTATTTTCTGTTCTCTATCACATGCCTGAAAAATATTTTAAATTTCTAGTTACACTTTTTTTTACGTATTTATTTTTATTAGTTATTAACCAGTCAATATTTAAAGGGAAAATCATCCAACTTCCAAACTTTATATATATACCCCTGCAAGCAAGCCAATATACAACAGTAGTGTGCCTCTGTGTGTTTGTGGAAAAAAATTAGGCAAAGAACAGGAAGAACCAAAGACTATTTCAGAAGTGATCTAAGGAGATGAAATATGTATGCAAGGCTTTGTATTGTTTTGTTTCAGCATGTCCAAGGCTGTTCGTTGCATAGTTCCTTTACTACACTTTCACAAAGTGTGAAATGTGTTCACATTTCTGGGTGCAACACAAATGTGTCACTGTTTAAAAGCTGACATACAGTACCAAGAAACACCACAGGGGTGGATTTTATCAAAAAATGGGCGGGGCAAACCTGGCAAGCTGAAAGGTATCAGTAGCCAAAAGATTATCATTGCCTGGTGGTTTCGTCTTTACAATACCAGCTCCATTTTATTTTTGCTCTGTTGGAACATGAGCTATATTCTGTAAGAAGATACTCTGCTTTAAAAAGGAGGACAAAGTCTTGTGACAAGAAGCAAAAGACTATTTGTTGATGATGTCTGGAGAACTCCAGAGGTCTGATCTCAGCTCTGTCATTAGTGTGCCATGCACAGGCATAAAGTGCTTCAGTTTCCAAGAGGCAAACCACTCAGCTTTCCCAGTGATGTTATTTCTCTGTCTCAGGCATGCACTTCAATGAGTGGATTGCAGAAGTTCAGTTTACAGTGCTGCTGCTGTTAGTCACTAAGCATCACAAACTAAAGACTAACTGCTTTCTTGTGTCACTGAAATGACCTTTCCCTTTCTTTAGGGCCTTGGATTTTATCTTTGTGTCTGCTGTGCCTTTGTGTAAATTTGTGTAAAGTCTTTATAGCAAGAAGCCCCTAAAGCTAAAATCCCGACCCTGGAAGCCAAAAAAAAAAAAAAAAGATTGCTGTTGATTTTGGTGCAGGCAGAAGATTCTGAGATATTTAGCTGACATAGTTCTTTAAATCAATTGACCTGTATTAATTGATTATCATCTGAATGGTAGATTTTTCTGTCTTTTTATCAGGCCATTATTTTCTTCTGTGGCATGGAGTTGCAAAACAGTCTTGGCTCATTACACACACAAAAGAAGTTATGATGTGTTAGCAATAAATGCTTAAGTGAAGCAACTCTAGATTTTCAAAACAATACCCATAATCTGGGTGTTTTTGAAAATTCTGCTTTTTCCTGTAGATCCAAATTTCTCACCATATCTTTTCCACATGTCTTTTAAAAATTAGTTTTCTTATCTCTAAACGACAATTTATTTAGACTGATGGATGGAATGCTGTATTTTTTTAAAACTTAAGTGGATAATAATAAGTGAATGATTCATTCCTTTGAGCCATGATTTCAAATTTTACAGCATAAATTCATCTATACTGTTAAAATCAAATCAAATTTCATGCTTCCTTCTTTATTAGAAAATGATGAGTTCCACTAATAATTTTCTGGCCTTTTATGCAAGAGGATTTTCAGTACCTTTGATCATTCTTCCTTTCTTCTCTTTATTGCCTAATGTATTTCATATACATTAGTTTTCTCTCCTTCATGGCAGAGGAATAAAACAACTGGTGATGCTGCACAGTTATAATTCCTTTAGTTCTTCGTAGTAAAATGAGACAAACAAAAGAGTCACTGCTGTGTGAAATAAATGTAAAATACTGGTCTGTAAAAAAATTGTTTTGTGGCACAGTAAGAGGCTTAAAGAAAAAAAAAACTATTTTAAAAGGCAAAACAAGAAAGAGGTGATGAAAGATTATCTCATCATTCTCCTAATACACCAGTGCCCTGCATAACTGATGCCAGCTTTTAAAATGGAGCTCTGATTTCATCCTTTTTATTGGGCTTTTTTATATTCCCAATTTGCCAGTGCATATAGGAACTACTTTCATTAAAGGTTTGGGAAAGAAAAGACACTTTTTCTTGTTCTCTTTTTATGCTTGTACAGTGTTTATGCTGTCTTGGAATGTTTCACAAAAGCATACTTATTTCCAAAGGATAATGGCACTGGGCCCTTCCCTCAGTGAAGTGGGCAAACTAAACAACATCATTTTTCAAGGAAGTAGCATCAACAAAAATAAAAATATGAACATTATGTGGAAAGTACCCGATTTCACTGTTCAGTCATCCTGACTAAATGTTCCTTTTGATTTGAATTTATGCCCACTGAGACCTCAGTTCTGCAGTGCTCTGCATGTGTTCAGACACCAATCCACCAGCAAACGAGAGGCTGGGCAGGCTGACAGCAACCCTATTTCATGGCAATTCAGTTATGAGAAAATGCACCAAGACTTGCCAGTTTCAGATTCAGTCACACTGTCTGCCTTTGAGGATGTAAACAGTTCCCTTTAGTGTATTCCAACCACCATGCAGTACCTGGGAAGTCTGGAAACAGGCTTGTGAACTGTTTTATTTTAAAGTATTCCACTTTGTATAATGAACAGAATAGTTCTTGGAAGACACAAGTCTTTCTTCCCATGAGAACGTCAAAGGCATTCATCAATGCAAAGAGCATCTGCATCCTCCTTTGCAAAAAAACAAAAAAAAACCAACCAAACAAACAAAAAAACAAACAAAAACAAACAAAACCAAACGGGAAAACAAACAAACAAAAACAAACAAAACCAAACGGGAAAACAAACAAACAAAAACAAACAAAACCAAACGGGAAAACAAACAAACAAAAACAAACAAAACCAAACGGGAAAACAAACAAACAAAAACAAACAAAACCAAACGGGAAAAAAAAAAAAAAAAACCACAAAAAACCAAACATTTCATGCAACATGAATAATCTCTCTTAGAAGCAGAGGAATTTTCTTGTCTTATTCTTTCTGAAGTAACCCAAAATTAAAATCTATTTGCAGGCTGAATAGTGTCAAGCTGAACTTGTCAATCATTTCAGGATGAGCTCTATAATATTTGATGGAAAAAGGATGGTACTGGTCACTTAATGCCACACCATTTAGATTGTGACACTGCAACCACTGATGAAATCTTCAAAATTTGGCCTACTAGTCATTAACATCAGCAGAATGCTGGATGTTCATCAGCAGGACAGCAAACCTTAGAAATGGGGAATGAACAAAGAGAAGAAAAAACTTTGCTTTTTTTTTTCCTTCTGATTTTGCATGAACTCAGACATAGTTGAAAATATTTTTCCTTTTTAATTTTTATTATTAAATGTTCATTGACTAGATAAAGTGGATGTTTAAAATGTTAAGGTCCATCTTGTCCTTCATTTCCTGAAGCCAGTGCTTCAGTAGGTCTAATGTAAGAGCCAGAACATCAGCTTAACACTTCTTTCTCTCAACACAAAGGAAAATATTTAGGGTCTTGATTAAGCCCTGCCTACCAGCCATGCCCATTTGGGAGGCTGAATCACACCCTGATTAGTGGGACAGCTGAAAACCCTGGTGACAGACACAGAACACAGCACAGAGCTTCTGGGCAAGGGAGGAGCCAGAGCATCAGAAAGAGCTGCACTCAGTATCCTGTGCCCTCATTAAGCTGGTGGGCCCAAGGAGCACCTTCTACCCTTCCCTCCCTGCCAGTATCAGCTGCATCTGACAGAGCCAGAGAAGCCAGAACGCCAGAAGCCTTGGTGGCCTTCCTGTGCCTGGTTTTAGGAGGTAAAGGATCGCAGGGCAAAGGAATGTCTCTCAGTGTACCAGCAGGAATTTGTTGCTGTTAGTGCATGCTTCCCATACCATCTGATACAAAGGATAATTAATGTAGTTTTTCCTTAATTTTAAACACTGCACATACAGTAGAAAAAGAGAACTATTATGTCCTTGTACAACTTCCAAAATCCAGAAGGATCAATAATATCCACAGGAAGCAAAGCCTCTGCCATTGACACTCGCCTGCAGCTTCTTTGGATCTGATACATTTGGATCTGACACACCTGTGGAGCCATTAGCAGTGAGTGCCTTTTATGAGACATTGCCTCTGATATTTTTATCATACTCTTCAGACATTATATCATGAGAGCACTGTCGGTGTGGTGCTCTGATACAATATGACATGGAGTTTTTCCATAATGTAGCTGAAGCTGTCACAAGAAATATCTTAGCATGGGTGGTATGTGAGGCTTGCAGCTTGTATGCTGGAGGAGTTGTTTAAAGTACTGAAAAGCATAATTTTGTAATAAGAACCAAAGGACTTAGTCTGCATTTCTTTTATTCTTGCCAATGGCAGCTTCTTTTATCCAAAGAGATTAAAATATGCTCTTAAATGCCTGCAAAGCCCTGGAATGTGTGGTTTACAGCAGTATTAACAACTGACCTATAATTACAAATAGACGTGGCAGTAGTAATTTATTTGGTAAGCTTCTGAAATGCTGACTGTTTCATTCCTTCTTATAGATTGAATTTAGGTTGTACAAAAGCAGGCAAAGCAGGAGGTCATGGTTTCCCCCCACCCCCCCTTCCCCCAGGAACTCAAACAAAGCATGTTATTTTTGGATGTAGTCTGGGTCTGAATGTTTTCTTTCCTTCAGAATCCATGGCACCACAGCATCCATGCCTCTGTCTAACCCAAGCTGAAGCTGGTCAGTTGTTTCTTATATGATACTCTTAGTGACAGGGGTAGTCCACTTTATAACAATGGTCTCTGCAGATAAAGCAAGTGGTCAACAAGGAGAGTTTACAGTGCCTGTGAATAGCTCATAGACACCACCTTGCTGTGCAAATCCAATTGTAGAAAGCCTTGCCACCTTTGCAAGCATCAGAAAAGTCCAGACACTCATTGCTTTCCCTATGCCAAGTGAAAAGACTTTGGCAGAGACTAGTCAGCAGAAAATGGAGGCCTGTCCTTACAGTTCATTTGATACACTTGTTCCATCACTCATGTGAGACTGAAATGTACCCATCACCTATGACCAGAAAAACTAGCCCTCAAAATATGGCTTCAAGAGTCAAACTGTGAATTCTGCCTTATATAGATGAACTAGTGGCTGATTTTGTGGCTATTGTTCTAAGTCAGATCTTCAATTTTTTAAAAGAAATCAAACTTTTGTTAGTATATCAAACATTAAGAAGTGAAATCCACTGTTATTTTCATCTTGTAGGTTGACCTACTTACTTCAGCAATGACATATTCCAAACTGGAACATACGAAATTAAGTATTTCAGCAATAGAAGAAAACTAAGCTAACAGTGCAGTCCTGTGTCAAGAAAGCATAATTTGAGAATTTCAGGTTTAAGAGTTAAATAAGAATTCTTAATGTCAGTTCTAAATAATGAAGGGGATTATTTCAGGATTGACACTTTGGAAAGAGTCAGTAATAGCTGGATCAGTTGCTTGCTCTTATGCTTTTTGTGCCACTTCCTTCTTCCTGGTCCTCATAATTCATGAAATTATATTAGCTGAAATTCTGACTCCTTCAAAATAACTTTGCTTTTAACATAAAAAATTATCTTCAACGAAATTACAACAGGAAACATGGTAGTTGAGCTGCATGATATGTTTTGAATAGTGTTTACTGTAAAGAAAAGTGTTGTGACACTGTATGCTAAAGGTAGCAGCTGGAACTGGAAGATGTTTCTACCGGACAGAAAGCTGGAAGTGTGTCTTTCTACACAGGGGCAAACCCCACTGCATGTGTCCCAACAGGCAGATGGTGATGGGCCTGTTCCCATCTGGAAGTGATTTCAGTAGTGCTGTATTCAGTAGGGCCTGCTGAGAGTTTTGCTGGAGGGTAAAAGTGCTACATCAGGCCCACTGCAGTGCCAAGACGTTTTAGCTTCAGCCAGCCCATAGCAGCCTCTCACACAGACATGCTTTCAAATTCAGGAACTGAATTCTAATTTTGCTATTCTTTTAATATTCATAGATATATTTAAGAAATTGAAACTACTTCCATCACAGATTTTCCCATGTATGGTTTTTAATAGCAAATTAACAGCAACAAAAAAAGAGTTCAATTTGATGATTATTTATTAAAAATAAATAATGGAGAGTATCCAGCAGCAGCAGAAGACAAACTTCATCATCTTTTCTTCATGGATATAAAGGAAGACAATCTTTACAGGAAAATAATCACATTAAATTTGCAGTTATAAATGGGGAAGTAACACAAGAGACTTAACTTACAAAGAAAACTTGTTGTCAAAGGCTCCTAGAAGACAAAATATTTTGGTTCTGATATATGGAAGAGCTTTACTCATTCCAGTTACAGGCATGAAGCCTGGTGACAGAAGGTTGTGACCAGCAACAAAAGCTAGGTGACAGAAAAAGAGAACAAATCCCCATGCCTCAGTTAAGACTTATTCCCCATGCCAAAGGGTAGCACACAAACAGCAATGTGGATATTTTTATCTCCATACTGTCCTACCTTGGTTTGAGTTCTTCTACAATGCATTTCTAATTTGGTATCTTTTCCTTCATTTTGCTGCCCATTTTTCCTGTGGCCTGCTAACTTTGGCTGGTTACCCCTTCAGTCTTCTCTACTATCCTAGGCACAGAGAGCCCTTCTTCTCTAGTCTATAATGGCCTACTTGTTACTGCTTTCTCCATGGATTTCTCACTTTGAATCAAAATTCACCAAGAATATAGCAAGATATGATGAGTGACTTTTTGGATAATGTTGCTAGATATTTATACTTTTAGAAGAGGTGAATGCAAAGGACAGGTGAATTTTCCATGGTATTTTCATGGTGTTTTTGTTTTCCAGAGGCATACCAGTTTGCTGTGATTGTTACAGCTGACCAGAAAGTATGAAAATGCTGTGCTCGCAATCCTTTAATACAGTGAGGCATATCAATGTTTCAGGAAGGAAGCTGGGGGAGCAAGTAAATATGTTGTTCCTTTTGACGTTTCTAGTCACCTCCAGTAACAATATGTGCAATGCACCCAACCATTAGGGTCTTCAAATATTTCAGCTCATCATAGAATACAGGCGCTTGCATTTGCTCTTTTTATGTAAAAAAGCAGTAAACAAAAGATTGGTCTGATATATTGTCCTTTATATACCACAAAAATTCCTTATTAAAGCAAATGAATGTAGTTGCATGTCCAAACATGAGCTGGAAGATCTAATTCCTGCCCTACTTTTTAGACTGTTCATCTCCTTGACTGAAAATCTTACGTGATAAACTTTTCATGAATTGGACTTCAAGGATTATAACTGAGAAAAACACTGACTTATAAAGGTGTTCTTTCATGTGTAAGGAGAAAGGTTTACCCAGCTTAATCCTCTCTTTGCACAGCTTATACTATTACCACGGCATGGGTCCCTAATGCTTCTGTAGCTAAAAATCTGTCAGCATTTCTCCAACACTCATCTCATTAAACAGCATCCACCTATTCTTTTATGTCTCTAAAATTTCATAAAGATATGTCTTTTAAATGCTTTAAATCCTTTGACTAAACAAGGCCCATAGGTATTTATCCCTCTAGTTGTGTGGGATTGTATGCTGCTTTATGTAGATTGAAAATATGCTATAACATCAAAAACATGAAAAAAAAAAAAAATAAAACTAGAACCAAACCAACCAAAAAGCCACCACAAAAAACCAAAAAAATACCAGTGGTGATGAACATATTCCTTGGTTCTTCCTTGGAATTTATTCCTTATTCCGCATTGGTGGGATAAATAAGTGCGTATTCCCATCAACTATCTGCATTTTTTTGTCTTTCCACATAATTTCCTCCATAAATCTAAAAGCAAATAAATGAGCCTGGGGTTATTCCACTCTGAAATAAAGCATTGTTTTTAAGACTATCTGGACAGCAGAACTGAGAGACTTGTTACTACAGAAGTAACATGAAATCTAACCCCATTAATACAAACCTGAATGTATCTTATTTAAAACAGTGGCAACATCTTAATTTCAGAAGTATAGAACTATATAAAATAAAACTTTTT
>VXBN01008185.1:91156-130094 GCA_013397395.1 Sinosuthora webbiana | reverse complement strand
GGGACAATTCCCTCCCTCACCTCCCCGCCAATGCTGGGCCCAATGCCCCCCAGGATGTGAGTGGCCCTCCTGGTTGCCAGGGCACTGCTGACTCATATCCAACTTGCCATCAGTCAGGACCTCAAGTTCTTTTCTGCAGCTGCTTTCCAGCCTCTCATTCCCCAGTCTGTACACACAACGAGAGTTGCCCAGTCCCAGGTGCAGAATCTGGCATTTGTCTTTGTTAAACTCCACACGGCTGGTGGTTGCCCATCTCTCCAATTTGTTGAGGTCTCTCTGCAGGGGCACTCAGACCTCAAGGGAGTCGACAGCTCCTCCCAATTTAGTGTCATCAGCAAACTTATTTAGTGTACCTTCGAGTTCTGCATCCAGGCCTTAATGCAGATGCTGAAGAGCACAGGGGGGAGGATGGAACCCTGCAGGACCCCACTAGTGACAGGTGCCAGCCTGATGTCACCTCATTCACTGTAACCCTTTGTGCCCAACCTGCTCACCCATCGTATTAAATGGTTATCCATTTGGGCTGGACAGCTGGTCCAGGAGAACGCTGGGAAAGACAGTATAAAAAGCTTTGCTGAACTTCAGAAAGATTACATCTACTGTCTTCCCTTGATCAGCTAGGTGGGTTATCCTGTTATCCTGCTCAGAACTGAGAGCTTCAGCAGTGGAGGTGAGTTTAGAGGCCGTTCCCTGCTCCCTGTCACTGCTGCTTTACCTGGCAGGGTTGAGCACTGTGCTGCTCCTGGGCTAATGCGGCTGCTCTGACACAGGAGTGGGCAGTTACTGCATTTGAATCCTGAAATACCAGACACAAAGTGTCAGCCACTGTGGATTCAGGGCTGCCTGCATTAGCCACAGTCCCTCTGCCCTCCTGCAGGACACGGCAGGTGGGAAGCCGTGGGAAGCAACGGGCTTTGGCCCATTGCTCTAAGTTCCAAAAGTTTATATAAAAAGGCTCAGCTCTGTGGCCCCCCTTGTTCAAGTCCCCACATTGCCAGCCATGGTCGTTGTGTATTTCCAGATGCTGCCAGGGCCTCCCTGTTAATTGGTTTCTGGGGGTGATTTACAGCACCTGGGAATTTTGTTATTTCTCAAGGTCATGTCTTGTGTCTTTGGGATACTGATGCTTCTACCTCATTCCTGCAGTGATCTGCCCAGTCCTCAGCAGTTGAACTGTATGTCCAGTGCAATTGACAAAGTGATCCACCTTCACCTGCAGTGCTCACACACACCCACACCATTGCCTTTGGAAAATAATTACTGCACAGAGACCGATCCTGTTAGATTAAGACAAATTAAGAATCTAATATATAGGTTTGCTGTCAGGCTCCCAGGGTCAGGGGTCGATACAGTATATTGCAGTGAGGCTATAGGTTACCCCTGCCCCAATATTTTATCATAATAAACCAAATGGGGACAAAACACCCAGCAGCAGCCCATAAATCTATTAGCAGTGAACTGTCAATGTCCCACATACCCGGGTAATTTGTTAATTCAGAGCTGGGGCTCTTTTTTCACTAGACCTTGTAAACTCCTTTTTGAAACATCAATAAACCATCTGCTTTGACTTGTTAATCAAACGACTTTATTCAGTCCAAAGCAATTTTTTCCTAATAAAAACAGAGTATTTATCTCCATGGCTATAAAAGAGGATTGTTTTCAACTGTTCACTTATAGTTAAGAAGCACATTTAGTTTGGATTGATTTCCAATGCTTCGGTCATATCTTGTCACTTCCCATTTCTTACACACAGCATCTCAGTTTAGCTCCCTAGCAGGGAAAACACAACCTGCCCCAGTCAGTGCTGGGAGTGGCACCAGGGGATCGGTAACCAGCAGCAAAAAGGTCATGGAAATCAAACTTTAAAGAGCCGAACACATCCTTGACAGCTCTTGGGCCACTCCCACCTTTTCCCAGTCTTTTCCTGCAGCTGCACCTGCCTGGTTCCCACCTCCTCTCCAGCCAGCCCAGGACTGCACCTGGGACATCTTCCCCAGGTGCCCTGTCCCTTGCTGTGGGTCTTGCCAAGGCTCTTGAGAAAAATCTTGGCAGAGTCCCCTCCAGCTTCTTCACCTGGTAGCAGCTGGGTGGGTGGGCGTGGGGCTGCGGCGGTCAGACACGGGGCTGTGGTGGTCTCTCAATGCCTGCTGCCCCCCAGAGCACGGGCTGCCTGGCATGGCCATCGCCACGGGCATGGTGGCATGTGCCGCGTTCCTTCCTGCTCTCCACAGCACAGGGAAGGTGTGGGGAGGATCCCTCAGGACACTGTTTCTGAAGGATGCAATTCCACGGTGCAGCGCAGAGGGGGAGATGCTGGGCAGAGGACCTGGGGGATGCATTAGGGAAGGAAAGCGCGTGTTCAGCCTGGCTGGTTGTTTTTCTCCAGCCGTTTGTCATCTCTGCAGCCGGAGAGGATGAGCTCGAGCAGCCGCGGCACTCCCCGGCACGGCGAGAGCTGCTCAGGCGGCTGGGCGAGGGCCAGCGCCAGCCGACCCCAGGCCCGTCCCCTGCAGGGGGACAGTGCTGTCCCTGAGCCCTCCCGGACACCAGCACGGCCGGCCACGCTCCGCGGTGCTCACAGCGCTCAGGGAGCCGTCCCTGGCCCGAGAGCGCGTTCCGCTGGCCGTGACACGCAGGCTGGGCTGGGGGCCCTTCCAGGGCACCCCAGGAGCGCTGGGGTGTGAGGCAGGAGCGGCCACGGGCCCGCTGCTCTCCCGTGGCATTGCAGCTGTGGGCAGCTGTGGGCAGCTGGGGCTGTGCCGGGACACCCTCGTCACTCCGGCACACCGAAGCGTGTCAGGCCAGGGCACAGGGTCCCCCTGTGCAGAAACACTGTCCGTGGAGCACAGCCCAGCTCTCCCCTGCAGCAGCTTCAAGGAGCCAGGGGGAAACCCTCTGCCGACCCAGTTTGATCCTAACCAGATTCTGCCCTTGTCAAACACCTGCTTTAGACTGAGGAACTGCAGATCTGCAGCCTGAAGCATCCCTAGCAGACACCTTTCCCTACACACAAAGAGCGAGTCCTGTGAGCGGAGAGCAGAGCCACAGCTCCCCATGGGTGCAGACCCCTGGCACCCAGCCCCCCGGCTCGGCGGTCAGTGGGGCCTGCTCCGTGCTGCAAGGACATCGGTGGGGCCATCGAGGCAGGCCGTGCTGGCCTTGCCCAGATGTTCTCACACGGTGCTGCTGCTGCCCCAGCTCCTGAGTGCCACTTGCCACCTGCCCCTGCAGCCTGGGCTGCAAAGGGTGCCCATAAAGGGTGTCACCAAATGCCTGGGGGGCACTGCTGCCACACCAGGGTCACCACGGTCTGATGCCAGCGGCAGGAGCCGGGGGGTCAGGCCGTATCCCAGCCCCATGTGGCTGCCTGCATGTGCTCAGCTCACGGCATCCGTCCTGTGCCTCCACCGCGGCCCGCGCCCGCAGCCTGCTCTCCCTGGGATGTGGAATCAGCAGCCCCCAGCCCCGTCCGAGCCCCCATGGGGGGGAAGGGGCAGAGAAACAAAGTCATTTATATAATGTATCTCCCCGCTGAGCTCCTAATGGCTGGCGCTTTTGTTCTGCAGTGGCTGCCTGGCTGTGATGGGCAGGAAGCCGCAGTCTCCCTTTGTTCCACGGCCTTATTCAGCAATTTAGATCCATCATAAAAATCAAATATGCATGTTGCAATCGCCTTGCGTAAAACAGCTTCAATTTTCGCCTTTCTTTAATTGAACTCCATGGGAGAAAGAGGCAGGGCTGGGGAGCAAGGGGCAGCAGGAGAAGCGCTTTGTGTTTTTGTTCAGCGGGCTGTGAAAATGGGTAGTAATGAAAATACAGAATTTTTATCTTTGCCTCATTATTAAAGAAAAAAAAAAAAAAAAAAAAAGGACAGAAATCCTTGATAAGGCCTCCCTGGTAGAGGACAGTCTGTGGGGGAGCAGCCTTCTTTTCCCCGCGTTGTGGGGATGACAGACTCAGCAGGGCTGGGGAAAAGGGGTGGCCCTCAGCATCATGGCAGGGACTGGTGATACAGCTGGCAGGTCCATTCTGCCAAAACACAAGGCTGAGCTGACACACCATAGCTCTGCTCCTTTTATCCTTCCAGAATGCCAAGGTGCTCCTCTGTTGCTGAGAGCAAACACGTATCTGTAAAGATTTTGCCCTGCAGTGCTCCCCTGGGGCCGCTGGGTCCCCGGCGCTGGGTGAGGGCTGAGTGCCGAGCCCGCCCTGGAGGGGCTGACACATCCCTGCAGAGAAATGCCAGAGTTGTTTTCCCTCCACTCACTCCACAGCCTCCCCTCAGCCCACGGCGTGAGGGTGACTGCCAGGGGCAGAGCCAGAACCTTTGGGGCTTTGGAGTGTGCTGGCAGAACAGTGTGGACACAGGTTTCCATCTTGCCTCCACCTCTCTGTGGGATGGGGAATTCCTGGGAGCAACGTCCTGTGAGCAGAGCACGGAGAGCTGCTTTGCCTTGTGCTGTCCCAGCAGAAGGGCCCTGAAGTGCTCAGGGGAACCCGCTGGTGTGTGCCAGGGACCTTTCTGTGCCACAGTGAACCTGCCCTGGCACAGAGGTCCTTTGCAGGTGTCCTCCCAGAAGTCGTCTGCCTGCCCAGAGCCAAGTCCCAGCCTCACAAAGCCCGGCCAGAATGGCGCAAGGCAATCCATGGTCTCAATCCTGTGTTTGTCCCTGGGGCACTCCCTGACCATGGGCACACAGGGGAACCCCTTCCAGCTCACTGGGGTGTGACAGGGCCCAGGGACACATGGCAGGGCTGGTCATGTCCTCTGTCCCTCTCCCCCACTGTGTGAGCTGATGATGGTGCTGCTGGAGCAGGAGGGACACAATGTCACACAATGAGCACTGAATTGCTGCTTAAAAAGGAACTGGCACTGCTCTGTCAAAACACTGAATATTTCCCACACACACACTGACTGTGGGGGGAAAAGAGGCTTTGCCTTCTCTCTGCCCCCATGATAATATTCTGACAATAATATTCTGATTTGGCACTGATTTTCCTTGCCCTCCCAGTGTGCCCAGCTCTGTGCCTTGGCTGTGGTAGGGGCCAACCCCACTGCCCCACTGCTGCAGCCACAAGCTGTGCTGGGGTGGCACCAGTGGCTCGGGGAGGGTGGAAGCACTGGGACAGGAGGGCGTGGGCACTGTGCACATGCACGTGTGTGCATGTGTGTGTTTGTTTGTGTGTGCATGCCTCTGTGTGTGCAGGTGTGTACCCAGCCCAGCCAGCAGTGGTTTGGCTGAGAACTCCCTCCCCCATGCTGAGAAAATACCCTTTTTTGCTGTGACAATTCAATATAATTGAAAGTTTGCTTAGGAAAGAGAGTCTTTTTAACAGAACATGCTCACAGCTGAATCGATATGAATTATACGGCACAGAAGATGCCTAGGGTATTAAAACATTAATTAAGTAACATCATGCTCCCATCTAACCAAGAGCACAATACCATTTATAGGTACCGCTGTCTGTTCTCTGGGGCACTGTGAAGTCTCTCCTCTATCACCGCAGCGGCTGTGGGAGACCTGGAGAGCCTTTGGCTGTGGCTCGTTCCCAGCTCAGGCAGGCGCCGTCCCTGGGGATGGGGCAGTGGGCACAGCCGGGTGTCCCCTGCCCTGTGTGGAAGGGGCCCCGTGACTGCGTGGCTGTCTCTCGTTTCTGTGATGCTGCCACCCCCCTGCCACCCGTGCCCTGCTGCTGGGTGACAGCTGGGTCCTGCTGGGGACAGGCCACCAGAGCCAGCCCCACGTGGCCCTGCCAAGGGGTCGTGACCTCAACCCGTGGAAGGTGCCAGCAGCTCAGCACTGACCAGCCTGGGCAGCCGAGCAGTGGCTGTGCCCGTGCAGCAGCGGCTGGATTAGCTCCCATCAGCCCGGGGACTAACACACTGATTCCGCAAAACACCAAAATAGAAAGTCATTGGAGTGAAATCAGTGTCTTCACCACATCCCCTCTGGCAGAGCGTTAATTAAAATGACTCTCTAGTGCTTTAGATCATCAGGTGTACCTTGTTAACGAGCTTGAAACAGAGAACCAGCTCCACACTGGAGTTTAAGCGCTCATGGAGTTAACCCTTCACCACTGCTGGCTCAGCCCGGCCCGGTGGCAGTTTCCAGCACATCCATCCGTGTTAGGGATGTCACAGCAGCCTTCCAGTGTCATTCAGCCAAGGTGTGAGCACAGGACTCTGCCCGTCAGTGGGGCCTGGCTGCAGGGGTGGTGGTGCTGCAGCCGTGCCACGCCGGGCACGAGTTCCCGGGGGTCTGCCGGGTCCCTGCAGCTGGAAATGCAGCTCCAAATCCATCGGCCAGGCAGGTCCTGCCATGGTGGTATAAATATGCATTTTTTTGGCCTCTAAGAGTGCACTAGTGAGAGCTGAATCTCTTTGAGGTGATGGCAACGAAAGGTCATTAAAAATCACTCCCAGCTTCCTCTTACCAGAATCACAGCATGGAAAAACCTTTTTATTCCTGTCAGAGGTTTGCACAATTCCCATGGATGGGCTGCTCTGTGGAGGATGCTGCGCAGAGGTTTTTAGCTTGCAGCTTGTGCAGCTACTCGAGGCCATTTACACCTTCCTGAACATAACGAGGCACTTCCTCAAGCGTGGCTGTTTTACAGTGGAATTCAACCCAAGAATAAATAGCAACATTATATAATAAACTTACAAAATGGCTGGTCGAGGAACAGGAGAGATGTTAATGCAGCACAGTGCAAACACCAGCAGCAGGAGGGTCACATTGGCGACCCCGTCACTGCCGCAGTCCTGTCTGCCCGTTAAAAAGGCAGGATGGAGTTCTCCTATTAATAAAACCCCAGCCAGCTGAGAGACAATCCAGATCCTTGTCTGTTTAGGCTCATGCCAGAAGAACAGCGCCCAAGCCAGGGACAGGACCGGGCAGCCTGGCCCGAAGCAAGTTTTGAGAGTCCTGAGCTGCAGTGTGTCCAGGTGCCCACGGGGCAGGGGGTCGCCTTCCAAGGCTGCTCCTGGGGCAGGGGCTGGGGCAGATACGCCACAGCATCCGGAACTGTGGGGACCTCGGTGCTTTTGACACACCTTGGTTTGAAATTCAGGGCCTGTGGAGCCCAGGTCAGCCAGTATGAATGTTAACCAGAGAATGTTCCACACCCCTGGGAGCTGCCGGATTTCCTCCCTGTGCCCTCTGCTCTGCTGGAGACCACGGAGCTCAGTCCTACTCCCGTGGAGGGGGAGGAAGCCCCTTCCTGTCCTGGCAACCAAGGACACCCATACTGGCAGATGCTTGCCCCACCTGCAGTGGTGGGTGCAAATTATTTATCACTGTAGTTACAAATTAGAGATGAGCTGTGGCCCCTGTGACTCCTTTTGGATGTGGTCCCTGCTAGTGAATTTCAAGCCTTTTCTGCAGCAAGGGGCAATTTTTGGCAAGAGAACTGTGTACTGAACACTCAGCAGTTCCTCTGGGTTCCCTCCCTGCTGCAGAGGCAGCGCTACGAGTTGCCACTTACCTACTTACGTGCATCTTCTTTCAATTTATCAGCAGAAACAGATGTGATTTCTTTAGTTCACAAGTTTCAGGATGGACCATCAAGGCACTGCACTTTCCCTTGAGCCATTCACTATAGAACCACGCCCAGAATCCTTTTGCAGTCATGTCATAAAATTAAATGCACTTACAGCGTCCTCCTTCTCACACACGGAGCATCCCAAGCTGCAGTACAGACGGCGCCGCTCGGCTCATTGCTTCCACTGAAGGGGAACTCACAGCACCAGCCCAGGCGCCGTGGCCCTGATGGGAGGGACGGGACGTGGGTGCCGGCCTGGGCACGCCAGCGGTGCACGAGGACACGTGTGTGCGGGCACCTGGCTCTGTGGCAGTGCCCACCTGCCGCAGGTGGCCAGCGCTGGGGCAGGGCGTGTGCCCTGCTGAGCCAGGCCTCGCCACGCCATGCCACGTGGCACACACCCCCCCGACACGGACCCGGCACCGCACACGCGGGACATCGAGACCAGAGCTTTTGCTCATTTTTTTTTTTAATGTATCACAATGAGCAGGAAACATACGTGATGAAATAGTTCCAAAGGAGTATATTCAATTACCATCTACAGTCAACTCAACTATGACAACAAAGTCTTTTGTGACAAGTTTTTTAAAGTTTTGAAAGTTCCATGTGGTTTTTTTCTGTCAGTCTCATGTGTTTTGGTACAGTTCGAGATCAGCATTGTTACAGTAACAAAAAAGCTAACAAGACTACAGTATAGAAAAACACCAAGAACATCATTTTTGGTTTCACTTGCTCTAGTTTTTGTACATTGCAAAGGCTGTTCATAACCCTCTTCACCTCATTTATGCTTTCTGTTCTACCCAAACTCGCCCCCCCCCCAAATAAAACCAAAAAAATAGTCAAAAGTTTTGTTTCACAGTGGGCAGTATCAGCGCCAACCAACAACCAAGCGACGGACCGACCGACTGACCGACCGACCGACCAACCAACCCAACTTCTGCTTCTATTTAAAAGCTTTTATTTTTTATTTTTTTTTTTTAAAGCAAAATATATTTTGGTGAGCGTGCTGGCTGTGTCCACCCACCTTGTCCCCCACCAGCCCCAGGTGGCCCCGCACACCTCTGACGCTTCTCTTTACTCTCAATTGTAGGAAACTTTGGCCATCTTCACCACTTTAAAAAGCTTTTTATTAAAAATAAAACAGAAACCCGCTTAATGCTAAGTTTGAAGTGTTTTCCTGGTGCCCAGCCTGGCCCTGCTCTGCCGCTTGCTGGGAAGGCCACGCGTGGGCCGGGGGCGGCCCCGCGGCGAGGCTGGCGCTGCGGCCCCGCTCCGGCCCCCGGCAGCCGCGCTGCGAGAGGAGGAGGAGGCAACCTCGCACTGAAATAGTCTCTAGAAACATTTAGAAAAAATACAAGGAAATGAATTTATAAAACCTTTTAGTGGGTAGGAAGGAGGAGCGGGAAGGAGGAGAGAGAAATTGCACTATGACCAAGCAATATAATTAAAAAAAACGAAACAAAACAAGACATAAGAAAAGGATTTCCAAAAGAGACCTTGCGGAATTGGACAGGTAAAGCTTGTGTTAAACTGGGAACTGGCATCACAGAGAGAATCCAAAACGAAACGAAACAAAACAAAAAAAATTCTATATGATACAGACAGAGTAACATACAACAGTTAAATGGCAAAAAATATATATATATATATATTTCATAGAATTACAAACAAGATAAAATAATGGAAAAAAAAAAACTGTACAACTTTCAGAATTTAAAAAATGTTCATCTCAAACACAGGGAGAAATACAAGAACTTCTGTTAAAGAAAACAGTTTGTTAAAACAGCAAACGCTCCATGGGTACGTGGTTCTGTTTTTGACACCTTATGCTACAGCTGGGTCCCGGGAGGAACATCCGGTGGTTCGCGCTTTAGTATCAACTACTTAAAAAACAATTAAAAAAGGAATTTGCACTGTGCATTAGCCTAGTCAGAAATATGTACAACAGTTCAGGATCTAGTCTTTCATCAAACTAAAACCAAAACTCCATAAAAATATAAGTGTCCCGCTAGAAACCGAACCCGCGCTCGTCTCTCAGATGCTCCAGTCTCTCACGGAGGCGGCGAGTGGCTTCGGCCCGGGGAGGAGCAGCCGGAGGCGGCGGGAGGAACCTGCGTTCACAGTCTTCGACGTTCCCTTTTGAAGCAGGAGGAGGATGATGATGGTGGGCAGAAGGCTCTCGTGCTTTTGGGCAGAGGAAACATGGTGGAAAGAGGTTGTTTCTGTTGGCATTTGGTTATGGAAGGGAACAGCAAAGTATCTACGTCTCCAAAATCTACATTTTAGCAGCATAAAGTTTTCCTTTCAAAGTCTGGGCCAGTTGAGGTGCGTGAGGGCTGGGGGGGCCGGGGGGCTCCGGGCCTCCCTGAGCCTGGCACCCGGTGCTGCCACGGAGAGATCTTGGAAAGAGAAACCTGCCTGGGGTGCACTGGGTGCTCGCTAAGAGTTGTCTCTCTGCTTGCAGAAGAAGCACAGATAACAACCTGGGTACGTTTTTTTATTCTTTATTTAAACTTAGACTTGTTTGTTTAAATCAGAAACAAATTCTCAAGTAAAAAGAATCCTTTTTGCTCATTCTGCACCAGTGGTGAAGGGTATGTCTTTGGATTTTATTTAAAGCATGAATTTTCTTTAGAGAAAAAAATGTAACAAAACCTTTTTTTTTTTTTTTTTCCAAAAGAAGGAACAGAGTGCAGCCTAATTACACAAACAGAACCGATGCTCAGAGGTCAGGAACAGAGTCTTTGAAGCATTTACAAAATGAGTAAAGGAAGAGGGGAAGAAAAAGAGAAGAAAAAAAGAGAAATGGAAAATAAGAATAAAATAAGTGCACAAGGGTAACAGACATAGGTAAATCGCATGTATATGCCTTAAAAAGTTTCAAACCCCCAACAAAAAATATTCTGCAAGGGATCCTACTGACCCCCAAAACCCTTTGAACTTCTTTCTTTAGTTTTTATAAAATAATTATGCAACCACCCTCTAAGAAATGAAGGTAGCGACCATAAGTGGAAGATTACAGGATGGGGACGGGGATAAAGGTACAAAGGGGAGAAAAGCTCAGGCGAGTCGATGGATCGCAATCTATCTGTCTAGGAATGAACAAGACAACATCAAATGAGAAGCCGTCAGCTGGACCATACAAAAGCTAAATGTACACAAAAGGGTTTTTTCTTTTAAATCTACCATACTGCTTCAGTTCATTTCCAATGCAACAATCTACTCAACACCAAAAATGGTCATATCTATCATAAATACAGAAAGTCAGTTGTTTTAAAACTTATTTTTTTTAAGCTCCAAGTCCTCAACACTCTTTGTGTGGTTTTTTTTTTCTGAAAAGTGGGAGTGCTTAACTTTTCCCCTTGGAATTGGCTTCAGCAGAAAAGCTACCCTTAAAATCCCCGAAAAGCTAAAGCAGTTCACATTGTTTTTCTCTTGAATACTTTCTGCCCATTTTAAATTAACAAAAAAAACCAAAACAAAACAAAACAAAAAAAACCCCAAGAAACCAAAAAAAAAACCAACAAAAAAATCCTTTTCTGGAACAAAACCAAACCAAAACAAAAGCCCCAAAACAAACGAAAGAAATTATATATATATGTATATATATATATATATATATAAAACAATGATTCTGAAAACAGAACAAAGTGTGAGCGATTGACCTGAGAATAAAAAGACATTACATTTCTTTTTTCTTTTAGCAAGCCATTGGTATCTGAATGCTAAGATAGCAAGAAATTTAAAACTGTCTCCAGGTGGGCTGCTTTCCCATACAGCGCTGCCGGGCTCTGCTGTGCTATCAACGGGGGATCAGACGGGGCAATGTACAGGGGTGCGAGCTCCGCAGGCGCGAGGAGGCAGCACGGCCTTCATCTCCCAGACCAACAGTACCTTCCAGAGGACAAATGTAACAGATTTTTTTTATTTTTTTTTTCATTTTTTAAAGTTTTATTTTATTAAAAGGAAAGGAAAAAAGAAATGTAAAACCCCCCGGCATCGTTATATGGGAAAACAACCCCCGCTTTTTCTTTTTTTTTTTTTTTTTTTTTTTGGTTAGAAGCTTTGGAATTGCAGTTAGTCTATTTTTGAAATTGGTTTGTTATTAACTTTTTTTTTTTTTTATTTAAATTCATTTTCATTGTTCATCTTCAAAGCTTACAATCTGAAGGTGTCCATTCCTATGCTAGCTAGACCACTGTCCTTAGGGCAGCCGGGGTCCTGGGGCCCCTCCGCCGGGCTCGCCGGTCCATCTGACTTTTGGCTAAGATCCGTGTCAGACTCCTCCGAATAGTCGTCTGTTGGCATCGAGGGCTGAACCCCTGAGGTGCTGCATGAACTTGAGGTAACCGTNNNTCGTTTGAGTGAGCGGCCGACTGCGAGGTAGATGCGGTGCTGGGGTCGGGGGGGCAGGCAGAGTGAGGTAATAGACTGGGGTGCTCTTTGGCGTTTCTTGCTGCTCTTGTGATTGTTCGATGTTTGTGCGGGGCTGACTCGAGATGCTGACTGAGGGCTTCGTCCCCACACACCGTGCTCTCGCACGCCACGCACTGGTACGAGCCGCTGCCCTGGCCGCTGCCGGTGGGCACGTGAAGCACCATCTCATGCAGGTTCGCCACAGACTGGCCGAAGAAGCAGAGGGACTTCAGGTGGTCGCTGGCCGCCTCCTGGTCGCCGAAGCACGCCTGGCACTTGCGGCAGACCAGCTTGTACTGCACCTTTGGGACAATGAAAGGGTCGCAGAGCGAGTCCGCGCCCTTGCCTTCCGCTTCAGGCTCTTCTTGGGGTTTGGGCAGGAGGGGGGACACCTCGCGGGGTGCGTTCTTCTGCTCTTCTTGCTTGGGGGGTTCTTTGGCAGGGTCTTTGTCCGGGGTGGCAGCCCCCGTGGGGACGGGGGTTTGGCTTCCTTTGGGCTGCTGCGGTTTCTGCTGCTGTTGCTGCTGCTGTTGCTGCTGCTGCTGTTGCTGCTGCTGCTGCTGTTGCTGCTGCTGCTGCTGCTGTCGCTGCTGCTGCTGCAATGCCTCCTGCAGACTCTGCTGGTATTGCTGGTACTGCTGCAGCAGTGAGCCAGGAGACAGCCCCAGCAGCGCCTGTGACAGTGCAGGGCTGTAGGGGAACAGCCCCTCCATCCCATACATGGGCTGCAGGTACCCGCTCTGCAGGGCGCCAGGGATCTGTGGGGCGTAGTAGGGGGAAAAGCCAGGGACGAAGTAAGGAAGGAACTGGCTCGTCAGCAAGGTGGTGGGGTCCGAATTCAGGGCGGCCTGCAGCGCCTGGAGCTGGGCAGGCTCCACCGCGTACTCCATGGTGGGCAGCGGGGCCGCCAGGGTGCCTGCTGGTGCCTCCCCCTTTTCCTTCTTGGGCCCTGGCAGGGTGTCCCCCTTCCCCTTGGGTGCCTTCTCCTTCTCTTTTGCCTTCTCGTTCTCCTTCTCCTTGCGCTGTGCGGGGGGTGGCTGCTGCGGCTGCGGGGTGGTGGCTGGCGGCTGCTGCGGGGCCACGGCCGCCGTGGCTTGTGCTGGGGTGGGTGAGCTCAGTGCGGCCGGGGGCTGTTTATTTGGTAATCCAGAGGTGGGGAGGCCGGGTGAAGGGACGCTTGTGCTGGGCAGGCCCATCAGGTTGGGTTTGGGAGAAGTTAAAGCTGCAAGAGGGAGAGAGAGAGGTGAAAATCACTTTGTGCTGGGCAGGCAGAAAGCATGAGGAGGGTGACCCCAGTCCACCTCACGATCTGGAGCCTCCATCTCCTCTGTATGAGGGCAGTGACTGGCCTGAGAGTCCATTCCTGCAGCTGCTCCCTCTGGAGAATGCCTCCTGTCCAGTCCACAGGCCCTGCACGGTGGGGACATGTCCCCTCAGCCCCCACTGCCTGCAGCTGCCTTGGCCACGCTGCCCAGTGGCACTGATGGGTGATGGGGACACCCACCAGCACCCAGAGGATGCCCAACACAGCTGATGTTTTCCTGACTCCTCTGAAATTCCCAAATGATTAACACTACGTCAGCATCTGCTCTAACGGGTCCTTGGGCCAAAGGACTCCAGCAGAAGGATGGTGCTAGGCCAAAGGGTGAGAACACCCAGCACTGGCCACCTTGTGGGAATCTTCACAGATTGGGAAGCCCCGGTCATGGCAACTGGAGACTGAACAGGCTAAACCTAATTTATTTTGTCCTTATTCGGGTGATGCTCATAAATCCACAAACCTTTGAGGCAAGCCTCTTCCTTCCCTCTAATATCAGGGGCTCTGGATGCTCAGCTTCTGAGCAATTCCAGAGTTTATGTGGTGTTCAGGCATCTCCCCAGGGCATAAGCATCGTGTTTTGGGTGGAATTAAAAGCATAGTGATGCTTTCTCATCAAGGAGATAGATTAATGCCGGAATGCGAAGCTGGTCCTTCTTCCTGACAGCAGGAATAGCCACTAACACCACTGTCCCTGGTGCCAATTTCTGCCCTCACAGTGGCTGGGGCTGAGAGGAGTGTGGCTCCTGGGGTCACCTCCATTAGTCATAGCTGCTGCAGCTGGCAAATATGCTCCTGAAGAGCAACGTTTTGCTTGGCAACTCCTACGATGCCATTTTGGAAAAAAAAAACAACCCCAAAATAAAACTCCGGTGTCCTGCTGGCAAAGCCCCATACATCCCCCAGCTCCTGAGCACGAATCTGCTGTAAAACCCACGAGCAAAACCCGACCAGTCTGTAACAAACCTGAGTCCCACCACTGCAGCAGGGGCTGCTCAGAGCCCAGCCTGGGCAGGAACAGTGGCAGAGCCTGGGACCAGCAGTGGAGGCATGGTGACTTTTGTTTAGGTTGTACTGCCAAGGAGCTGCAGGAGGGCTGCAAGGAGGGTGGCTGCAGCTGGGAGCCTTCAGCCATGGCTGACCCAAACCCTTCTGAAACCTGTGTCTGCTCCTGACAGGGTGCTGGGACAAAAATGATTTGTGACGACAGGTCAGGTAAGGAATAAGGCTCCGTGCAGTGGCCCTGGAGATGTCGGATAAGGGCATGTTATAGGTGGACACCATTGAAATGGATGTTTCCCAGCTGAACATCCCTGAAAGGTTCAAGTGAAGGAGCAGGAGGTAATTCACAACGTTCCTGGATGCATGGCCTTATCTGCTCTGACAGGCCTGGAGCTGCCGTGGCCTGACCTTTGGAGCTTTATCTAAAGGCCACAAACAGACTGTTTGACTTTCTAAACAGCTCAGTCCTGTCTAGGCAGTCACTGACAGCATTTAAGATTCATCAGATGCAGTCCCATCTCCCCAGGACACATCCTGGGCTTTGGAGAAAAATAAAAGCAACAATATGGACTGAACTGCAAAGAAGTAATTTTAGTTTTTGTTATAAACTTGGGGCACTAAGCAAACCTGCGAGAGGGTGATGATATGATTTGCCAAAGAGATGCTTCTGGCTGAGTGCTCTGAAACAAGATCTGTGGTGAGAAGGGTGACATGGAAAACACCTCACATGTGCAAGGGCCATTCAGACACATAATGTAACAAGGCCTTTGGATCACATTTTTTAGGTCACTGCTGATCATTGAGCTGCATCTTCCACTGCCAGCGTTTGCTACGTAGTGTAAACTTTCCACCTATCCACGAGGTACAAAAGAAAGGAGCACTCTCAAAAGATGAAGTCCAGTATCTGAGATTAGGCCACCCAAAGGATTATGACAAATTTCATTTTTATGTAGCATTGTTAAGAAAAATATTATTAAAATACAGACTACATTTGTCCCACAACTACACCATTTTTTGTTGAGGAGGGGCTTTCAGGTCACACCCAGCCATTACTCAAAACTGATCCTCAGCTGCATTGGGATTTGTCCCAGAGGTCACCTCAGAGACAGGTAAAGATGCTCTGGGCATCTGTCACCAGTGCTACCATGCACACCATGCCTTTCCCTAGAAACAGTTTGGATTTTTGGATGCTAGGGATGGCACCACATAAAATGAATGTCAAAAGGAAAGGAATAATGAACAGTGTATTCAGCACATTAGTCCTTCTGTTCCATTGGATAAATCTTCTATATTCCACTTCCTTGAAGAAGTTTCAGGATTTATACACAGGGATATGCAGCATGTCTAGATGTTGCTCTAGTTCAGACTTTGCTATAAAACTTCCTGAGTTCAGGAATTAGGTAAAATACCTACTGCTTTTTTGCTGTGAAGTCAACATGCCGAACTAATGGGCCAAGAATCCTGTTACCAGGGAACAACTGCTTTTGCTAGGTATGCACCAAGTGAAGGTGTGCCTAGGCAGGGTAACGCCCGTACCCACCTGTGTTGGATGGAGTGAAGCCAGGTAAGGATGGGCTGTTGAGGCCTGGGAGCAAGACTGGAGGGATGCCCTGTAGTGCTGGGTACGCAGCAGGAAGGTTCAGAGCTTGCAGGGATGTGTTCTCAAACATGCCCTGCTGTTGAGCTGCCAGACCAAGAACCTCGTTGGCTTTTTTGATTCGGTCCAGCTCCTGCTGAGCCATCAACTGACGTACAGTAGCTGGGTCAAAATACTCCTTTTCCTTATCCAACTGACTTCCAATGGTTTCTTTAACTTTGGAGATATGCTGTTGAGAGAAGATATGGTCACGTACAGACAGCCGAGCGCTGTACTTGATGCCACACAAAGTGCACTCTGTTTTGGGTCCCTCGTAACTTGTTTGGTTTATACCAAAATGCTTGGCCATGCTGAGTTTTGACTTCTTCTCTTTCGCCCTCGCATTCTGGAACCAGACCTGAACAACTCTCTTTGGCAGTCCAATGTCATTGCCCAGGACCTCACACTCCAGCATGGTCGGTGTCCTGTAGTCATTAAAGCATGACTTAAGAACCTTGAGCTGGAGATTAGTCATCTGAGTGCGAAAGCGTTTCTGCCCAGGCCGGTCCCCGCTCTCGCCAGACTTGCTGGCTGAACCACTTGCACCAGGGCTGGGCGAGCAGGGGTCTGCAAGGCTGGAGGTTTCACTATAGTCCACAGTACCTTCATTGTCGTACTCTTTGCTGTAGAAGCTGGGAGCTGGGCTGACCAGGCCAGAAGAGAGACGATCTTCATATTCAGACATTGCTATCATGGCTGCTTTAGTCAGGCCTTCGCTGGGCCCCGATGTGGATTTGGTTTCGGTTGCAATCCCTGTCGCGCTGTCGTTGTCTGCGTTCCCTTCGTCTCCCGTGGTAGTGTCTGTGATTGCAGTATTGACGGAAGAGCAGTCGTCGTTGTCCAGCTTTGTCTGGTCAAAGTTCAGATTGACTGAGGACATGGAGGGACTCTCAAAGTCTTCAACCCCTTCCACCTTAATGGAGGATGGACTGAGCAGGGTTCTAGGTGACAGCTCCATACTCTTGTTGACCGGGGAGAGGGGAACGCTCTGTCCGTCGCTGCTAGTTGGGGGCATGTGGGAAAAGCTGGCTCCATCAAAGATGTCTCCTTTCATCTGGAGTCCCCCGTCGCAGTCTAGAAGCATAGCAGACAGCGTCAGGTTGTACCCAGCTCGCTTGGCCTCGTGCCAGTGACGGGATCGGATATGAGCTTCCAGAGCTGTCTTTGCTTTAAAGAGAGCTCGGCAGAAGGGACACCGCCTGTGGGCTTGGGCAGGCCCCACAGCTCTGAACTGCCCCTTCCTCTCTCGTGCACGGGTGTTCTGGAACCAAACCTGTACCACACGCTTCTTCAGGCCCACTTCATGTGCAATGTGATCCAGCATCTTCCGTGTGGGGTTGGAGTCGAGCAAGTATTTCTGGTACAGGATTTCCAGCTGCTCAGGGGTAATGGTTGTCCTCAGACGCTTATCCCTTTGGGGTTCTTCTCCCCCAGTCCCACTGTCATTCTCTCCAGGGCTTGCACTGGCCTTTTCCTCCAGCTTTCTCTTCAGCGTGTTCATGGTGGATGTTGGAGTCGACGGTGAGGTGGCTGAGCTTGCTGGAATCTGTGGTAACGTTCCAGACAGCAGCTGGCTTGCCAGCAGTGGATTACTGGGATCAAAAAGCATGAATGGCATATCCAGTGTTCTGTCCAGGAATGGGGGGTGGATAAACTGGTTCTGTGCACTCAGGAAATGGAGCTGCTGATGCTCTTGCCAATGCTCAAAGGAAGGAAATGCCAGTTTGCACTGGTCACACTGGTATGGGATTAGCTGAGGAGGTAGGTTTGCCAGCTGCTGAGGGGTGGACGTGTGAATGGGTTTGAGGGAGAGGTGTGAGAGCTGAGATGGACTTGGACTTGACTGTGATAAGGAGCACTGAGGGGGCTGAGGAGGAGGTGGTTGTTGCAGCGAAGAGGGGGAGGATAACTGTGAAATCTTTTGGTGTGCTGAACTTGTCTTTTGTTCTCCTTGGTCCTGTTGCTGCTGAGGCTCTTGCTTTGGTTGCACTTGCTTCTCTTGGGTTTGGTTTTGCTGTGTACTTGGAGGTTCAGACTGCTTTGGTTTCTCATCTGTAGCTTCTACTTTAGAACTAAAGGTGGAGGACTCGTCTGCCTCTGCCGTGAGCTGCAGAAAAGCTGAGGAGGTTGCATTGGCTGAAGATGTAGGTGTGCTGTAAGCTTGTGAGGGCATCGGTGTGCTGCAGGAGGAACTGGTTGGAGTCAAGAGCTCTATTGCATCCATAGAGTCTTCATTCTGGCTATCATCCTGTCCATCCTCATCCTCATCTTTGTAACAAAGCTTTTTCTGGTGTTTAATGAGATCAAAAATGCGCTGAAAGACCAGACTGCACTTCTTGCACTGGTAGTTCAAGTTGCTTGTTCTAATGTACCTGTCATTTGTGAGCTCCCGTCGCTCCCCATCTTTGCCTTCTCCCTGATTCTCGTAATTTTTCCTAGCTTTCTGACGGGCATTCTGAAACCACACCACTATAACACGTGTTGGGAGGTTCAGCAAGTTAGAAAGCTGCTCAAATTCATCATCCTTTGGGTAAGCATTGGCATCAAAGAAGTCTTGCAGGACTCTGAGTTGGTAGTCAGTAAAGCGTGTCCGAGAGGACCGCTTACTTCCCCAGTACTCCTGCTTTTGAGGCTCTGGAGAAGGAGGCCGTGAGTCTATCTTCAGCTCTTCCAGACTGGTAATGGGAGGGTTGCTGAAGTTGTACGGGGAGTCCTTGTTGCGTTGGCGCTCCTTGAACAGGGTGTTTCTGAACCAGTGCTTGATCACCTTCTGCGGCAATCCAGATTTGTCTGCCATCTCTTTGATCTGCTCCTCACTTGGGGAATTGTTAATGTCAAAATACTGCCGAAGGACTCTGAGCTGGTCATCGGTGATCCGTGTGCGTGGCCTCTTGTTCTGCTGCTGCTGGAGAAGGCTGGGGTTGAGCTGATGCTGGTACAACTGGGCCAAGTCAGCGGGCAGGGGGTCTACGGGGCCCAGCTGAGGTGGCAGCTGTGCTGGTAATGTCTGCAGGGGCATGGTTTGCATCATGAGCGGTGAGAAGATGGGGAGCTCCATGGGCATGGAGAGCTGTGTGAGTGGCACGGACGGCTGGGCTGGTGCGATGGTGGGAGAGGTGATAGGTGGGGCAGAAGCGGGGATGNGCGGAGGCTCGGGGGTCTGCGGCCTCAGCGGGTACAGTTTGTCGTAGTGTTCTCTGTATTGTTTGGCAAACCTCTCTAACTGCTTAAAGGGGAAGTAATGTTGGTGAACGTGCTCTTGGTGGCTCTTCAGGATGAGGATGTTTGAGAAGAACTTGCCGCAGGTATCGCACTCCAGCTTTTCCAAGTTCTCACCTTGCTCTGTCTTCCCATTTTTCTTCTGCCCCTTTTGCTTGTTCTCGTTGTACTGAATGACGAGCTCAAAGCCAAAGTTTTCTAGCAAGGCTTTGGTGGCGTTGCCCCTCGCGTCGGAAGCAATCCGTGGAGGCAGTATGGAGGGCTCTGAACTGCTGCCTGGCACAAAGTCCTTCTTCTCTTTGGGCTTTAAGTTATCAGGGAGAGACTCCTTCAGTGTTACGTTATTGTCTCCCCTCTCTGCACTTTCCCTTTCCCGTGGCGTTTCTTTATCTTTCTCCTTCACGACAGATTTATTCTTCTTCTCTGGGTGCTGGCTCTGCTGTAACAGGACGGAGTGGGGTTGTGACAGGGACAGCTGACCTTGCTGCTGCTGCAAGAGCTGTGGATGGCTCTGCTGAGGAAGCTGAACTTGTGCCTTCAGGTCCTCCAGCAAACTTGGACCTGTCCCAGTCAATGTCAGTGCACCACTGGTAACAGGCAAGCTGACTTCTGGATTGAGCTGGAACTCAGCACTGGGGATGTAGAATGGGAACAGAAGATGCTGCTGCTGCTGCAGCTGCAGAAGGGTCTCAGTGGTCATTGGAAAGTGCGGCAAAAGTGCTGGGTTGAAGAGCTGAGACTGCAGGAGAGCAGCTTGCTGCTGCAGCTCTTGCTGCAGGTGGGCCTGGACCTGTGCCTGTGCCAAGGTTTGAGCCTGTTGCTGCTGCTGCTGCTGCTGTTGCTGCTGCTGCTGCTGCTGCCTGGATGCAATCATGTCTGCCAGCTTCTTGCGGTTCACCTCTTTGGGCTCCGCAGGGGAGGAGATGTTAGTGCTTACAGCATTACCCAAGGGAGGAATTCCCACACTGTCACTGGAGACCTGGTTGAGTAGGCTGGGAATGGGAGTGGTGCCTGAAGTGCTCGTGCTGGTGGTTGCAAAAGCATTGCTGTTGCTGGCACTCACGGGGCTCGGTGTGGACGAACCCAGGGAGAGGCTGCTGCTGCTGCTGCTGTTGCCGGCTCCGTTGCTGCTGCCGCCGGCCGCCTCCAGCTTGGCCGCGCGAGCCTTGGTCTGGTGCAGGACAGACCTCATGTGGATCTCCAGAGTCGAGCTCTGGCTGTAGGCCACGTTGCAGGTGTTACACTTGAAAGGTTTGTTGTCTGGGCTGCTGGTAGGCTCAGGTTGCCCAGTAGCCGACTCTTGGAGGGCTCGTTTCAGTTTATGCAGATGAGAAACGGAATTGTAATGTACCAGGAGAATGTTCTTCTGCGTGAAGGACTCCTTGCAGACTGTGCACTTGTATGGGCGAGATGGATCTAGAAATTTCTCCATAGTGAAGTTAGGACCCTTCCTGAAGGGTAAGGCCCTTTTTGGTTCTGAGCCAGAGTCCTCTTGCACCGACCCCGAATCGCTGCCTGTTGGGCTCTGCTTTTCTTCCAGGTCGCTCTCCTCTTCCTTATCTTCCTCAACTATTATTGTGTGGTCCTCGGCAAGCGAGGGGTCACCCATAGCAAGGAGGTCCCCGTTGACCAGGAGACCACCATACAGCTGCTGAATGTCAGCCTCGCTCAGCTCCAGGTGGCTGGTTTCCAGGTGCTTCTTCAGGGCCTGGAAGGTTCGGAAGCTGCGCTGGCAGAGGCAGCACATGGTGGCTGCCCGGATGACGTGGTACTGGGAATGGAGCTGCAGCTTCTCAATGGTTTTGAAGGCCAGGCTGCACTGGTTGCAGCGGTACTTGTAGACGTGGCGGTCAGAGACGGGCAGCTGAGGCCGCTTGGCATGGACATCGTTGAAGTGTGTCTGCAGGGCTGCTGAGCTCTTGAACACCTGGCTGCAGCCCTTCTTCCAGCACAGGAAGCCAGAGTCCTCCCGGGCAGCGCTCGGATCAGCTGGAGTGGGCTTGGGGTCCCCGCTGTGCTCGGCACTGTCCGATGGCAAAAGGGTCTTCCCCACATCCTCAGAGATCTCTGTGGGAACAGAATTACAGCAAACCCAAAAATTACACCAGCACACCACGGTAGATCAACGCCCCCTTTCAGTCCTGAATAATCTGTGGTTTTTAATCTCCAACACAACAAGTATTTCTAACATTTCTCCTCTATCTTCATTCATTTGTTTCAATACCAACCCATTAACCTCATCATGGCCCATTGCATAAACCTACACAATTTACTTCCTTGCCCACTTTGAATATCTGGTAATTATTCACACACACATCCCTTAGTGCATTTATCACCTTCAATTCTCCCTTTCAAGCAAAAACCATTCAGCCACCTCTGTCTTCACTGTTCCTGTTTGATGTCCTGCCTATTTTCTAAAAAGAAGGCTCATCAAACTGAACGTAGTATTTGAGTCTAGGTCCTATCAAAGAGAGGATTAACAGGAATGAAACTGGTCCCTGACCAGGTGATGGAGCTGGGCGAGTGGTGGGACGCTGGATCTCATTGACCTGCACTCACCAGACTGTTTCCCCAGCTCCTCTGCAGCTGAGTTCCCATCCTTCTCTGGAGCAGCTGCTGGGAGGAACATGCTGCTGGGCATCATCACCTCAGGGGTTGTCACCTAGACACAGAGGGAAAGGACACAGAGAGAGGAAAAACACAGGGAAATATTTTAAACATCTCCAGTGGCAAAACTAGGCATCAGTATTGTGGAGTCAGAAGCGTCATTTTTCACTCACTGAAGACTTCGTATTTATTAGACAAAGCTCAAATCAGTCAAAAGTGTTTCTACAGTTACATTCTGGACATAATTAGCAGTGCACACTTGAAGAATAATCTTATTATTAATATTTTTCCTTTATGTGGAATTCAGACTTTGATCACTGACAATGTTTTGTCATGGGCTGTGAAACTTCTTGTGCAACCAATTAGGTAGATAAGTTGAAAGGCCCACCTTAAGCTGCTGAAAACATAATAAGGCCCCTAATTAAATCATACCTAGTAAAGTACACTGTAATCTTGAACCAGGGAGCATTGCAGCACTGTTTTCAAAGTGTATCGATGCAGGGAAAGGAGGGGCATGAG
The DNA here is from genome assembly GCA_013397395.1 of Sinosuthora webbiana. Classification (NCBI taxonomy): domain Eukaryota; kingdom Metazoa; phylum Chordata; class Aves; order Passeriformes; family Sylviidae; genus Sinosuthora; species Sinosuthora webbiana. The sequence goes on along the minus strand of VXBN01008185.1, from coordinate 107,835 downwards.
AAAGAAAAGTACAAATAAGGAGAGAGGTGACAAAGGAAAGGATGAATAAGAAAGGACTAAAGAGAAAGCAAATTGTGAAATAAAAAGCTTTTGGTAACCCTTTCCTTGCTCTGACTGATGCATTCCCTTCGCTCCTCTTCAAGTACTTGGCTAGATCCTGCACCATCAAAACCAGTGCAGTGCTGGGACACCAGTGCTTCTACAGAGCTGGAGAATCTGCATGGCTCAGCTGGAGAGGCTCTTCAGAAGAGCCAAATGTGAAGAGCCTTTGGAAGGGCCAGAACTCATCCTGTTCTGGAAAACCGTTTCTTTGGATATACCTGGTCACAAACCATCTCACCAGCAGCCTGCACATGGCTGGCATCAGATGGAGGACAAAGAATGTCCTTTTGAATGTCTGGAGATGATGTCTCACACTGCTGGAATGTTGCCTCACAGCACTGGGACAGACAGACCCACGTCACTGTCACCATCCCTGTTTTCCAGCCCAGGGCTTCCAGTGCTGGTCAATGCCTGTGGCAACTGAAGACTCCTCTAGAGCCTTGAGCAGCTGCCCATGCCACCTTGCCAACACCCAGGGAGCATTCCCCTTTCACCAGGTGCTCCTGGCCATGCCTGTGGTGCTCCTGCTCCCAGACTCCCACTGCTGGGAGTGAGGCACAACTAAACACTCCCATTCAGGTGTAAGGCAAAACAAGCCTCTCCATCCTTCTGCTGGATATGGAGAGGACATCTGAATCCTGGATTTCAGGAGAGAGAATGTGTGTGGTGGCTGCATGCCATGTACCCGGCTCTCTGCACAGCCAAGGACCACAAGGCTCTGAGTGAACTGCAGGAGAGAGGAGCACACCTGTGGTGAAGCTGAAGCTCATGGAAAATCTCAGGATGAGTTGGTGGCACAGAAGTGGCTGCAGAGCTGTGACCTGAGCTGTGAGGGACACAGAGCTCCCTCCCCTTCCTGGGCCAGCCACTGCATGGCAGTGGTCCCATGGAGCAGCAGAGAAGGCAGCTGACACATCCCAGGAGGGGAGCTGAGCACACCAAACTCATTTCACCTTCTACTCTAAACAGAAGCGTCTGAAGGCAGTGGGTGGTTGGCTGGTAGACGTGAAAGGTCACAGAGTAATTTCCAGTGGCTGGGCTCGGAGGAGGGGGACGAGCATGGATGCCGAGAAGGGGAGGCAAGAAGAAAATGTCCCTCTCAGCTCTAGCAGCAGGAAGAGCCTGCTTTCCTAGGATCTTTAGGAATTATGAAAAATAAATCACGAGAAATTAAAAAAAACCCCAACAGAGTAGAAAAAGAATAAAATTATCTAACACCTCAGCTGCACATCATTATAGAGCTGTGGCTTTTCATAGGCGTTACAGTACGGCAGCCGTCCCCACCACCACGCTCAGTACGACGGATCAGTAATTGTTTTCATACACTTTAATTAGAAAAACTCAGATGGCTATGAATAATAATGGAAAAGAGAGACTTTTGCACTTGAAAGGTTGAAGTCAATCAAGTGTGAATGACGGCAAAAAAGAAAAAAAAAAGACACCAATTCATCAGGCCTCTGTTGTCTCGCCGCGTCTTTAATCATAATTCCTGATTGGGATTCAAGAAGGCAGTAAGCAGCGGTTCTTTGTCTGCCTTCACCTTCCGTCAATTAACTCTCCCCGAAATATAATCATCAACCTCACATGCTCCTCTGCATCTTAATCTGGGGCTCCAAACCTGTAAGTCCTGCCCTATATGTGTTTAAGTAATTACCTTTATCTACCTGCATCTCCACAGCCACCATTCCTTTCCTTCCTTCCATCTTCCCTCCACCACAGGGAAAAAAAAAGGAAGGAAAAAAAAAAGGCTGTGGTACATTAAATTGCTACAGGCACAAAATTCCCAAAGGCAAACAGAAAAAAAGCTTGGAAAGAAGCGCAGGGAACTAGAAATTCTGGGTATGGATGTGGAAGCTGTGGTAGTGCAGCCATGGGCTGACCCTGGGGAGCAAACCGCTGGAAAGAAGGCACTGGTCAGCAACTGGACCCACTCTAGTCCTCTGGCTCCATCCAGGCTGCTCCTGGCCCTTTCCTACACCATGATCCAGGGAAGGACCCTCTGTCCTTTCATCCCCATGGACCAGCCTCGAGCAGGTGGCAAAGAGACAGTGAGTGCAAATGGGCTGCACCCAAATCACTTTGCACTGACAGGGAATTCCAGACTGCCTTTCTTGAAGGGCTTGTCCTTTTACACTGCAAAAACATCTGAGGACATGTCATTTCTTTGGACCTGCAGAATTCACCTCACATGCTGAGGCTGCTTTTCATATAAACTACGAGAGTGGGGACATGATGGGGCAGGAGGGTGCAGTGGGCCACGGCTCCAGGCAGGTGTGACAGGAGCGGCGCTCTGCGACACAGTGTTTTGTACTGCAGATGTATTTCATGGCAGTGACTGTGCCAGGGATTGAAAGGAGTGTGTTTATCTGGAGCACAGCCTGTGTTAGTGCATGCGGCTGTCAAACGCTCTCCACCTCCCTCTCACCTGCACAGGCGATACCTGGTGTGTCATCCTGCCATCCCTCCTCAGCCCCTGTCTCCCCATTTCAATGGCTCCAACACCGTTTTACAACAGCCACACATCAGTCAGAGTGAGCCAGTACTAAAACACAACCCTCCAGCTGTGAGTTCAACAAATGGGGTTTGTCTCCTCCCTTCCCTTCTCCTGTTCATACCTGTTCTTTTCTGTCCAACACCAAACCCTATCCCCTGTGTGGCTGCAGCTACCATCTCCTGGCCCACAAGGACCAGCAAAGCTAACTGCAGCACAGCACCTCTGTCTCAGCCACCCTGGACCCACCCCTGGGCACAGCCTGAGCACCATCCCCTGCAGCTCCAACAGGTAAGATCCCTCTAAGTTCTCCTCCTGTTTCCAAACAGAAGGTCCTTAGAGGAATGGAAGTTGGACAAGCCTCTCTGCTTCCATGAACCCCACCTTTTGGGTGAAATTCAGATCCTTCAGCAGATAAAATGTCTATATGATGATGAGATCCATGGAGAGGCAGGTGCACCCCACTTCAGTGGCCATTTCTATGGACACAGTGGCCCAGTGAGGACTGTTACAGAGCACCTGAGGGCTGATGGGCCAGGTCTCCTGTCTCCCTGCTCCACCAGTATCCACACACCCTGACACCTACAAACCCATCACCCCCTGCAGAACAACCAGTGGGCCCACTCCTCACTGGTGACACTCTCCAGCAGCCACATGCACAGCTCCGGCCACCACTGGATCTACTGGATTTTTAACAATCAACTGCAGAGCTGCTTGTGTGCAGGGCTGGAGGCTCAGAGCCCAACACCCATCAAAAGAACACCTGCATATTGCTGACATGTCCAAAAAATCACTCCTGGCTGCTGTGAGCAGCCAGCTCCTCTCACACTGCACCTGCCTGTGCTGACTGTCCATGGACACCAAACAAGGAGACAGTTCCCCTGAATACACCTCAAAATGCTGAAATCATGTAGCTCTGAAAAGAAAACCTCTAGAAGAGGTCTGAGGAGATACATCACTGTCCCCATGTCTATGAAACCAGGGGAATTACAGACAGGAGGGAAGGTTCCCCACCAGACAAAGGAGGTAATTTCCATTACAAAGAGAGAGAGAGAGGGTGCTGGAGTGAAAAGCTTCATTAGACTCCGAGAGGCAAAGTGATGGCAGTATACCAAGGTCACTTCTAATTTAGACCATCTAATTGGCAAACATGGCTCCAAATGGCTATCATCTCACAGGGCTCAGAATTAATGAAGCCCGATTATTTTCATTACCTTCATCCGAGATGGAGAATGAGACACAGAGTGAGAGGGAAAGGGGGGAGAGGGAGGGGGCGAAAAGGAGGGAGAGAGAAAAATTGAGTGACAGCAGAAGGGAGAGAGCAATAAGAAAAGACAATGGGAAAGAGGGTAAAAATGTAAAGATAGCAGGAGGGGGAAGTGAGATGGTAGGGATGGGCAGGAATGACTCCTGGAGCAAGGGAGAAAAGAAAAAGATGGAAAGATGACTGGAACACCGGGAAGATGCCCTAAACTGAGGAAGAGAAAGCTGACAGCAGAGGTGACGAGACAGAAATGTGCAGAAGGATATGGCTGGCTGCGGGAGGAGGGAGAGCTCCCACTCCCAGAGGTTCTCGGGAAGCCATCCTCTCTCCCCTCTCTCCCAGCTCCAGCCCATCAGTCTTGTCAATTGCCTGCACAGGTGAGCTGCACTACATCCCAGCACGGGCCCTGCAGCCCGGCGGGCCCGGGAGGAGGCTGTGATGGGAAGGACGGTGCCTGGCCCCACTCAGGAGGCTGAGATGCCACAGAGAGACAACTGGGCCACGTTCATCCTCCAGCCCCACGGAAAGGAAGCTGCAGGAGACGGGGGCAGTGTGTGCCCCAGCCTCTGTCCCTGTGTGGCAGCGGGGCACGGCATGTGCTCCGTTCCTCAGGCAGCCCCGGCAGCCCCTGTCCCTGCGCTGGGGCCAGTGGGAGGACACGGGGGTCCCAGGGGACAGCCAGCCCGGCTGCTCGCTGATATGAAAAGGAGGGAGCACGGCCAGGCAGCCTGGAGATGCTGAGCGCAAGCAGGAGCCGTTGCCATGGCAACAGACATATTAGACACTGCAGGTTCCTGAACGGCGTCTGATAAGGTGTTATTAACTGGAGCCTCCTCCAACGCCGAGCGCAGACGCTGCGTGGAGGGACCTGCCTCAGTCACGGCGCTGCCAGTCCCTCGCCGCGGCGCTAACGCCCGACATGCGCCCCAAACGAGATGGATCTCCCTGAGAGGGAGCAAAATTAGGACCCTGCGATGCTGCCATGCTCTGCACAAACCATACTGATGTCTCAAAATATTGTCGTAGAATACAAAAAGACCCACCTTCTTCACCCTGTACTGTGAGACCTGGAGCAGGAGAGGCAACCCTCACCCTATATGTCTCTAGGTGCCAAAGGGAAGAAAGGTGGGAAAGGCAGGAACACACATGAGGACGAGCATCATGGCTGGGCCAGTCTCTGCTGATCCTTGCAGAGCCCTGCGGCCCTACTCTAGCACAGCAGGTGGGCTCACCTAAGGGACTGCGCCTGACCTGCTCTGCAGAATGCCCTGAGGGGCTCCTCCCATTCCCTCATATCCTGGAGGACACAGATATACTTGAGGACAGACCAGCCCAACACTCCTGCTCCAGACCTCACATCCTGTCCAGGCACCCTGCCTGTCTCAAAACCAACCCCTCCACACCAGCATGACAGCCACCCCAAACAAACTGGTTACGCCCGCTGGCCTCAGAAGGTGTTTCCACACCTGAGCAGCACCAATGAAATGGACACGGGTCACAGAGGCCGTGGGCTGTGGGACAGGACAGCTCTGTGACCCAGGTGCTCAGGCAGGGCAGAGCTACATCCTGAGAAGCCCTGAGGGGACAGGCAGCTAATAATGCAAAGCAGGAAGAGAAGAGCATAAAGGCACTTGTGGAGTGGGAACTGGAACTGGCTGTGCAGAGAGCCTTTGGAGTCCCCTTTCCTGGAGATACTCAAATGCTGTCTGGACACAGTCCTGAGCAACAAGCTCAAGGGACCCTGCCTGAGCAAGGGAGGTTGGACTGGAGCAGCTCCAGGGATCCCTCCCAAGACTACTCCTGATTCCATGACTGTGACTCCTGTCTTCGAGAAGGAGTCACAAAAGGAATCACAGAATCATTAAAACTGGAAAAGATCCTTAGTCTTCCAAGTCCAGCCATCAACCCAACACCACCACCATATTAAACTGTGTCCTCAAATGCCGCGTCCACACGATTTTTTATCACCTCCAAGAATGGTGACTCCACAGCTTCCGTAGGCAGCCTGTGCCAGGGCTTTCCAACCCTTTCCATGAAGAAATTTTCCCTAATTTCCAATCTAAACCTCTCCTGGTGGAGCTTGCAGCTAGTCCTCTCATCTTGTCACTACTTATGTGGGAGAAGAGACGTACCACACCCAGTTCCAACTTTCTTTCAGGGGGTTGTAGAGAGGAAGAATGACAGAAAGAGAAGACAAGAAAACTGTAAGAAACAGCTGGGCCATGCTGAGTGTGCTTGCTCAGAAGATGTCACAGGAGGGAGCTGGTGAAGAACATCAGTGTTACAACAAACACTGTGTTATTCACCCCCAGTGCCAGGAACTGCCAAAGAAGGGAGAAAACAAGCAGAAACAGGGTGCAAGAAAAGAAACACAAAGAGAAAGAACTGGCAGGAGTCAAAATAAACACTTATTTTGTATACTTGATGACAAGTTCTTAAATGAAGACACAACCTTGCATCAAACATTATACCAAAGAAACAACAGGAACAATATATCCCATCAGCTGCTGCATCTTCCAGAAGCTTTTGCACAAGCTGCCATCCCAAGCACTGACCTCATCAGGTCAAGAAATTGTATTTATCCTGATTTCACAGGGAAATCACTCAACAGTTGAGCTTCACAGGGCTCAAGCAGGGGACACAACACACCAGGATGCAGCAAACCTTGATGGCAGAGCTCTGACAGGCGGAGGAGCTGACCACCACAGCAACTCTCTGCTCCTCAGCTTTGTGGGGATGGCAGCAGCCTTGCTTGCCTTACACAGCCACTCACCGTCATGATGAGCTTCTCGACGCAGTCAGGCGACACGCTGTGCAGGTGGGTGAGGTGCAGCTGCAGGTGGATCTTGTTGTTGAGCATGTCCTGGCAGAGAGGGCAGCGGAGCATGGGCTGCACCGAGTGCTGGGTCATGGCGTGCACCCGCAGCCGGTTCACGTCGGTGTTGCTGTACTTGCAGTACGGACACTGGTACATCTGCGGAGCACACAAATGAATCACACAGCTCTTCCAGGTGCTATTTTCCTCTCTTACAGCCAGGCTTTAATAATTTGATGCCTTCTACCACCAGTTATCTCCTTTCATCCTCTTTCTCCCATTTTATTCTTTGCTTTTGGCACACTGGAAACACATTACCTGCACAGAAAGACGGGTTCTCCTGCCTTACCTGCTCTGATTTGGTCTCCTCTGAAGTTTTTGACCACTTAAAGGAGAGAGGCGACTCAGAGCTGCTGGGAAACGATATCCGCTTAGAGGATGCTGGAGGCTCTGTCAGCTCCTTCTCTGGCTGGCTGGCTGGTGCTGCAACAGAAAGCAGTTAACATCAGGACACCCCAAAGAGGCCTAGGTTGGACGGTTTCCATTTACTGAATGACAAACACCCTAAGGACTTGGAGGAGGATGAATCTGAGGACTGACCTATGTCCTGCAACACAAACCTCACCAAAACCGACCTCCCACAGCAAGGGAACTGTGTCACTGGTGGCCAGAAGCAGAAAGACCTCAGCTGTTTCTAGGGGATGCTTATAACCTGCACGTGCAGGAGACTCTGGGTCTGTGGCTGCACTGGACACACAAATACTTGGCCAGATGGTGAAGGCCCATGTGTCACCTCCAGGAGCAGCTGGGCTTACTTGGTAAGGTAGAAGTCACACCCCTGTCTGACCCAGGACATTCTGCATACAGACACTCTGAAATGCATTAGCCCTGGAGAGGGCTGGTGGTTGTGGCTGTCAGCCCAGTCAATGGCACCCATGCTGGCAGCAGTGGTGCTGCTGGGATGGCTCTGCCCAGCTCAGCCCATGCCTCCAGAGGAATGTGCATATCTGGTGCTTCTTAGCACATGGCCTGGCCAAAGTTCCAATTTTGGCAGGACCCTGCTAAGGGGACCCAAACACTCCCATTGTGATAGGCCAAGAAAAGGCAACTTTATTCCAGCCAAACAGAGAAATGCAAATGAGCCCTAAAGTCAACAGCAGAACACTCCACGAGTTGTGGCACTGGGAGAAGCACATCCCTGACCTTTCTCCTCCCCCGAACCCTGGCTGCCTTCAGTACATAAATTTGTGGGACATCTATTATTTAAAAACTGTAAGGACAAGTATATTATACACAGCCCCCGTCTCCTCCTCCCCGAACACACATTCATAACGGTACTTTAATCTGTCTCGAATCGACTTCAAACCCATTTCGCCCTTAATGGGAGTTATTCATTTTCACTTGAAAGGTAATATCTGACAGCTGGATATTTAATATGATGGATCAGCTGCCGATTAACAAGGCGCTGTAGCATTCTCAGGCCAGGCCCCCATACTCTTCCCCCTTTCTCCTACTCAACTTGTGAACCCGCTGGTATCTGCTCCTTGTTTCAGATGATACCATCAAGAGTCAGATCCCAGCAAACTGCTTCTTTCCAAAGAGCCTTCTGTGCACTGGCATGAGCTGCATTTCCAAACCTACCATATCACAGCACAGAATACAATTCCCATTTCTAACTACCTTCCCTGCCAGTCCCCATCTCTGCATTCAGCTTGAATAGAGGCAAAATAAGTTCTGGAAGAGGGAAACAAGTATTACAAACAGGTAACAGTACTGCCAGAGGGAGGCAGGGATTAGAGGATTTGATCTGGGACTGCTGAATTTCTCCTGGTAGGCTTGTCCATACTGAATGGGCTTGGAAGTGATCTTGTCCCCCACAGCACTGCTTGGCTGCATGCCTGGTGCTTCACGGCTGGCTGGGCAGCAGCCTGCATGCATGCAGGTACAGTCCTGGCTGTACCTGAAACCCAGCCCCCAGGACTCTGACGTGCTGCCAACTCCACAGAAACACCCAAAGCAGGAGTGGAATGAGTTTGCAGTGTCAGAGCTGACTGACAGACACCATGACAGACCCTGCTCTGCCCCTACAGGATGACAGGCTGCTCCGCTCAGCTCACCGCCTGAACCCAGACTCTCCCTGGGGTTCAGAACTGCAAACGGCTTAAAGAAATCTGCAGGGCCAGAGCTGACCTTCCTTGCTTCCTACAATAAATGTGCTTGGAGCTTAGGAACATGGCACCACTCTGCTGCTCCTCTGTTGAGGAACACAGTCCCCTCGGAAGGTTTGGGAGGAGAGACCACCACCAAGAGCCAGCACTGGTGGGTGAAGGATCACCCTGCCTTAAAATGCCCTGCCTGAGCCCTGTGTGGTGTGAGTGGCCCTTGTCAGGGGCCTGATTGCTGCTGACACTGTCCAGTCCTCAGTGTGACCCGGGACACTGACCTCCAGCCCCCATCGGGCTGCTGGTGTTGGGATGAGCAGCTGGAGACCCCAGGTCTGCAGGGTGGTCTGGTGCAGCCATGCTCTGGACCTGCACTGGGCAGGGATGACAGTGACAGTCACGGCTTTGGGTCCCTTTAGACCTCTCTAGGTGGTGACTGTGGCTTCTGTGTGGTCCACAGTGTATCCCTGAACTGGGCACTGACCTCTGCCAGCTGCTCACCAGTGCAGTGTTTTTGGATGCAGTGACTGAATTCAGCCCAACCATCAGCTACTCCAGACTGCTGAATATCAGGTCCAACCTTGGGGAGTCACAACAGGGTATTTTCTCATCTCCTTTCTACTGTGAAGCAGCCTGCTTAGAATTAGTAACAGGTAATTAAAATGTACCATCTCCTAAGTGTCCAATTTCATTAAATCACTTGATCCAACCCCATAACCTTAATCCTTCAAAACTAGAATTATTGATGACTGTCCAGACCCAAGAATAACTGATTTGTTGCACATAGGGTATTTATTTTAAGTATTAGTTTTTGAGTTGATAGCTCAGCTGGGAATTTTAACACCAAGACTGAAGTTTATCGTTGATAAACAGTCAAATGCACAAAATGACACATTCAGTCCACATCACAGATGATCAGAGGAATTAAGAACTCTCTGCTACTGGGAGAAATGAGGACACGGCCTGGCATCTGCCTGCAGAGCTCTTAGCATAGCCTGGAACCTTCTGTCTGTGCACAGAGGACAGGACAGAATGTCCTGAGCTCAAAGTGTCAAGAAGGCCACGGCCTTGAAGGGCTGAGTGACACTGGAGCACATGGAAACAATACCTGTGCTGTGACCATGGCCAGCATCTTGCTTCCAGGTCCAGGCCTTGCAGGGCAGAAAAAGGAATTTGGTTTAAAGTACGATGTATGCCTACGTATCGGGTAGTACTGTTATCACTTTGACTCTTTAAATGGATTTAGTTCAGATTCACTGACTTAGAGGGTGACCTGCGTTTCTCAACAAACGTCCCCCAAAAGCCAAGTGTCATGGGGCAGGGCTGCCACAGCACTTCTGGAGATCTACTCATCTTCTCGCTCCTCTCAGCAGCTGCTGCTTTTCAGAGGAGGAGGAGAGATCTTCCCTGGGTATATTCCAGAGGTGAGATGGGCACTTCCTTGCAAGTGGGGGCCTTTCCTATACTAGTTCCAGAGGCAAGCCAGCATGGACCCCCTAAACTGCTGCTCTCCATCTTGGTGGGAAGTCAGTCACCACCCACCTCCTACCCATCAGATTCTTTTAGCTAAAGTATCACTGACAGCCCCTTCATCTAAACTTCCATCTCCCAACCAAGCAACATAATGGAAAAGCCAATTAAATGATTATTAATTCATGCTGCTTTCCGTAAGCCAGAGGTTCTCATCTCCCTGCATTCCGTAAACCAGCTTGCCACTTGCCCTAGAAATTTACAGTGGGGTTTCTGTTATTGCCATTGATTTAAACACCACCAACCTCCAAAGAACTCCTTGCCATGAAGTCCAGCCGCTGGCCTGGCGAAGTTCTCAGCAAGACCAGGGAACTGTGCTTTCACTGCCTGATGGAAAATGGCATTCTGTATTTGGTGGTGCCTCCTTCCTCAAATCACCTCAATGTGTTCTTGGAGCCATCACTCAGCACCACAAGTCCTCGGACCAGTGGGAGCTGCTGCTGTGCCACTCAGCCCTGTGCCATCAATGCCAAGGTTTCTGCCCCCTGTGCCCTTACAGCACCTGTGTGTCTCCTGAAATCCAGGGCCAGACTATTCTCCAGAAACTGCCGTGATGCAGGAGTGGCCAGAGCCCACACGGACTGAAGGGCACAGGGCACCCAGCACTGCTGCAGCACTGCCACCTCCTAGGCCACATACAGCCAGCATTTCCTCCCCAAACACTGTCTGTTGGGCCAGACATTCCCTGACAGAACTTCTGTTCCAATCACCTGCTGTAGCCACACTATCAGGCCTGTGCCCTACCTGTTGCTCTGCAGCATTTCTCAGGTCTGTATTTGACAGTAACTTGACTAACAGGTAAATGCCCCACGCTCGGCGCACTCTGTACCCGTCCTCGCTGCTGCTTCACAGCCCCAAAAGTGGCCAAATAATTGGTTTTTCTAATGCTGTGTCATACCTTCCCACCTGCAGGGAGTACCCACAGCTGAATTACTATTAAATATTCATATCCAGAAGCTCCAGCCAGCACCAGATTTCCCTGCCTTGCTCCATATGAACACGAAACACCCAGCAGATACCTCTGTGAGGTGCCAAGCAGCACCAGGGGCTCCTGGAGGTGGCCTCTGCTTGGCACCACAGACCTCTCCTGCATCCCACTTCAGTTCCTGCAGCACTTCCAATGCCACCAGAGCCCAGCATGCCTGGAGCTCAGCTGGCTGCTGCATGGAGCCACCTGGCCCAGCCATGTCTCTGGGATGGAGCTGCCACCCAGCAGCTTTTTGTGCTTCATATACCCTTGGAAAAACACAGTTACAGGCAACCTCCCAGTCCTTTTCTCCCACCCCTCTCCAGGTCTCCCTGGCGCAGGCGCCAGTGCTGAGTGGCTCCGTCATGCCCCTCGTTCCCTTCCTCCCAGCCTCTCAGGCCCCCAGAACATCCCAGCCATTAAGTGCTCCACAAACGCCAGATATTAAAAAAAAGCAGCAAAAAGCAGCCGGGGGGAGGAGCAGGAATAGATTTCCGTCAGGATGTGCCTGACCTGTTTTTTTCAATTTCAGTAATTAGAAAGGCAGTCGGCCTGTAGGAATTATTCATAAACTGCAGGAGCTGTGCAGTATACATTTATGTTAAACATGTCAAATCCAATTGAAATCATGCCTGCCAGCACCATACTCCATAAACACACTTTTCTGCAACAATTTCCCAGCTCTCAGCAATCCATTAATACTTCCTTTAATAGCAATCTACCACGGATTCGAATCAGGGACGGTCCATTGCACTAATTGCTCTGTTAGGTGAGCATCATGGACTTAAAAAGAAAAAAAAAATCATTAACAAAAATAAAAGCCCTTCAGGCCAGTCCTCCAGAAAGACTTCATTTCAATCTATATTTTAAGTAGACTTTGTTTCTTGTTTTTGTGGAAAAACCCCTGATATTCTTCGTGTGCCCAACTGACAGTGCATTAAGGAAGCCTCTGGTAGCTGGGTTACTGCTGGTGATGGCTCCTCCATCAGAGACAGGAACCAGCACCACCCCAAAACCGAGAGCCTTGTACTGCCATGAGCAGGGCTTCAGCTGAGTATCCATCATCTACATCCTGCCTTAAAGATGGAGCTGGGATCAGCCAGGATTCCTTTCCCCCTTGCTGGTTTGCTTGTGGTAAATATTACATTAGCCATGACGAGATAATGCCTAATACTGAGTCAACAGGCACACAGCATCTCCCTGCTCCAGTGTGGAGGCACTGCCATCTTCCAGAATGTTCCAGAAACCACAGAGATGTCTGTAGAAATCAAGATCCAATGAGTCCTTCAATGGGATGGAGCTTTCCTCATGTATATTCAATTGAAAATTATCACCTAAAAAAATGTTTCTGCCTCACATTATTGCATTTTAAAATAAATACAAAGAATGAATCAATATATGTTATTTTGCAGTTGAGACATTTTGACAAGTTTACAATGAAAACAGAGGTTTTCCCCTTGGTGCTGACACTAACCCCAGCACAGGTTACACCTGGACTGCACCCACCACAGTGCAGACCCTCACCCCTGGGCTGGGACAGGGAGATGGGCAGAGGAACTCAGTGTCTTGTTACAGATCTTGCAAACCTTTAAGAAAGTGGAAGAAATAAATCCCCTGTGTGCAGTGAGGAAACCGAAGCACAAAGGGGAGTAAATTGCTGAGGAACGTAACGATCAAATTGCAGGTGGTGAGCAGCAAAAAGGTCTGTCCCCCTTCCCTTTCACATGCCCCATCACTGGCTTTCAGCCCACACCTCTCCTGCCCCCATCTCCATCTTCACAGAGTCACCTGGCTCAGAGGCTTCTCTGAAGGTCAGCCAGTCCATCCAAAGCAGGTTAGACTGAGCCTGCCTCATTCCTGACAGCAGCTCCTCTAATCTTCTTGAAAGACCTCTGAGGAACCTTCCCAGAAAACCCACTCCAGTGCTTAAGCCACAGGCTGTACAGGAGGACTTTTAAAAATTTGTCATCTAACATCAACCTTTCTCTCTTCAATTTAAGCCTTTTGTGTCTTGTCTGTATCCTCAACATGGAGAACAAATAATTTCCTTCCTTTCAGAAGCACTTCATGCACAAGACTTATCTTGTCCTCCTCTTTGGTCTTCTTTTGGGTCAAATAAGCCTGCTCATTCCATTTTCTCCTTCTGACTGATATTGCTCTGCTCTGGGTTGTTCCTGCTGTTTGGGCCTTCTGAAATTGCTGCCCAGCCTCCCCAACACCCCAGCTCAGGAATGGAGAGCTTTCCAGTACTAGTGAAACACACCCATGGTACAATACTGTCACCTACACTGACATCTGTGCTTCACTCCAGCCTGGCCTGAAAAGTGGCATCGAAAGCCTTCCCAAGGAGACACTGACTCCAAACAGGACCTTCTTCACATGAAGGGAAATTGGGTCGTGTTGACATGATTTGTTCTTGACAAATCTGTGTCGACTGTTCCTCATCTCATTATCTTCCCATCAGCACTTACAAACAGTTGTTTGGTCAATTCCCGGGAAAATCTGGGGCAGAGATGGCAGGTGTACAGTTCCCCAGCCACTCCCTCCTTCGGGCAGGGACAAGCCCCGTGTCTGTCCCTCGCTGCACCTCCCTCTCCTCTGCGCAGCACAAGGGAGAGCAGCTGGCAGGGCTGATATGCTGCAGGCACTGTCTCCCAGCACCAGGTACACTACAGCAGGTCAGGGAACACCTTCAGCAGCACCCAGTGCTCTGCAGCCCATTCCCTGGCAGCTCAGGGACAGCTGTGCTGCCCTGCTCAGCGAGGGCAAAGAAGGCTTAACAATCAGTTTGTGATGGGAAGGAACACACAGAGCAACCTCAGCAAGTGCAGCCCACGCTGAGAGCACAGACCTCAACAGCCCACAAGGCTCAGCTTGCTCCCTTCACCAGTGAGGACACACTTTCCATTGACTGAGACTGAGATGGGCTGAGATTACAACTGTCTGGGTCAACCACCACATTCCATTTTGGGAAGACAATGTAAGACAAAGTATCTTTGGGGCTCACCAAGAGGCAGTCATGAAGGCAGCAGGAGAAGGCTGCCTGGAAGAAGGTCTCTGTGCGGACTAAGGCATTGCACTGACCAACGCTGAGCCTGCCAACCAAATGGGACTTGGAGCCAGAACTGCTGTGTCCTGGGCCAAGAAAAATGAATGCCACCTTCAGCACCTTGGGTTCTGGACCCAGGCTGAAGTGGCCAGCAAGGCCAGATGAGGGTGGAAGATGGACAGCCCTCTCCAGAGTGGGACAATCATAGAATCACCAAATGGAATGCCTAATCCAGCCACGTGCTGGCTGCTGGCAGGAGGGGTCGTCCTCTGCCTCCTCCTCCTCTCCCAGCTGTTGGTCCCCATGGCCCAGATGTGGTCCCAGAGCACCCATGGCCCAGTGCCAGCCTGGGGCTTAGGGTGGGCACGTGTGGCCCACCACAACTCAAACTACTGAGTCTGCCAAGAAGCTACACCCAAAGCCTTCACAGAGGATGACACTTATGTCACGCTGACACTGCCACTTTGTGGTCAGCTAAAAAGGGGATTGGGGACCACTGTTTTTTCCACCTCCCCTTCCTGGATTTAAAGAAAATGAGGGACCAAACACCACCTCTGCTAAATCACAGAATCATACCTGTCCATTTACTCTGGTCCTTGTCCCCTCCACTCTCTTGCTCCTTGGCAGGCTCCTCAGCATCACCAGCTGTTTCATTGGGCCCTTCCACATCTTCACTGGGTTCTTCTGAAACAAGAAAAGCAGAAAGTGTGACACAGACATGGAAGGCAGAACAGAAGAACAGCAGCTGCCAATGAGTAAGAACAACAGCTAAGGCTGTGCACAAGTGTTGGGTGGCAGGTATCAACATCACCCAGTGTTCTCCCAACACACCTGCTTATTGGTCAAGACAGAAACTGTAAAGAATCAAGAGATGAAGACAAAATGAAGAACCTTGCTTACTTCTGCCACCTGGAACTACTGAGGTCCCTTAAGGTGTCATGTACAGTGACATGGCTGTCCACAAAATAAGCTTCTACCCAGCCACATCAGGGATTACAGAAGCATCAGTGATCAGAGCCTCCAGCACCTTCAGCCTCATCCTTCCTCCTATTCCCATCTCAAGCTCTTCAGACGCAGTGCCAGTGCTGTACTGACCCTGGCCTGCCAGAGTCCACTGCAGACATCCCTCCTGCTCGGACAGGCTCAGGGCAGCCTGGTCTGCTGCAGCCCCAGGGCAGACACGAGGCTCAGGAGAAAGGCCAGCAGTCCTGCCTTCCTCCCGGGAAGGGGAAGAGCCTGCAAGCCCGGGCAGCACCATGCAGGTGCAGAAGCATGGAGGAAACACTCGGTGAAGTGCTGAAAGCTCAGAACAAAGCACAGAGCACACAGCACAGCCCAGAACAACAGCATGGGCAGAGTGTGCCAGCCTGGTGTGGGGCAGCCCCACTCCAAGGCACCCTGCCAGGCAGGACACTGGGAGGGAGAGCTGTGGCTGCCAGACCCCCTACACCAGGGTGTAACAGCCCCATTATCATCTACTATTACAGGTATTAATATACAGTCCCTGACACTGACAGGGGTCACCCCCACCACTGGGCTAAAAAGGGCACTTTTAGGCCATTACACCCATTTTTAGGCAGGATAGTTTAGAATTTAAACTCATTATCTGGTCATGGTAAATCCCATGAACCCACACTATTCTGAGATTTACCTGAGCCACCTAATGGGTTCAAGTACCAACCCCCATTCTCCTCCTAACAAAGACAGGGCTAGAAATTCAGATTAAAAATATATATTAGCAGCTTGCAGATACTCAGCAGTACCCTTTGAGGGTATGACAGCCTAAATTGGGAGCGAGAGGGGAGATGGGTGGTAGTGCTGACAAAGGCATCCAACATGTAGAAAGACACGTATCACTGGTGGAGGGGTGGGTTGGGCAGTCTGCCATGAGAGCCAAGCGCTCAAGTTTGCTGGGAGAAGGGCTGTGAAACCAGCAGCTGGGTTCACATTTCAGAAATTAAAATTCCAATCTTTTTTCCACTCTAGGGAAAAAACACAACAAACCGTCCCCACCCCAACCCCAGCACCCTGGTGCCTTCAAACCACTTCACACAGGGCAAGGGTGTCCCTTCAGCTGGGGCAGCTGCTGTGGAAGCAGATTTTAGCTGGTTTTATTAAAAACCTTTGGTAATGGGTTTCTATGTTTAATTTAAATCATCATTTTAACCATTCTCTGCTGGCTCAGGTGCTCAGAGGCCCCCCCTTGACAGCGTAAGGAGATGGCCCCCATTGCCCATCACCCACTGCCCCGGCCCCCCATTGCACAGCCCTGAGCCCTGAGCCCCCCAGCCCAGAGCCC
>VXBN01008185.1:0-90905 GCA_013397395.1 Sinosuthora webbiana | reverse complement strand
CCCGAGCCCCCCAGCCCCGAGCCCCCAGGCTGGCTGAACAACAAAGGGCTCCGGGCACAGCGGCACTCCCAGCTGCGACCCGGAGGTGTCAGCATCGGCATGGGAGGAAGAGGAAGGGCGAGCCAGGCTCAGCCGCTGTCTGGGCTCTAACCTGAGCATGTGGAAATAATACGTGTCTTCCAGTGTGCTGTCTGGTTCGAGAGGAATAAAATAGGACATTCATAAGCAGTTACACCATCTGTCTTTATACCATCATCATCATCAACAAGGGAAAAAATAGCTCTTTAAAATGGATGAAAGCCCAGGCTGACAGTAACCGGAAAAATGTGAGCTATGAATACCAATAATGGGAGAAAATGATTAAAAAACAAGGCTACAAACAGCAAGTCCCCAGCACGGCTGGGGCTGCAGCTCCGTGTGTCCATCCACCACCAGCCTGGACTGAGCCCCCACATCTCTGCAATGAGCACCCCAGTTCTGCCCCAGGAACACCTCCCTCTGAGGACACAAACTGCCCCTGGCTCAACACCCTCTGCCAGGCACAGGGCAGGGAGCAGATCCAGCTGCAAATCCTCCTCCTGCTCCACCCTGAGCTGTCTTTTTTTCTGAAAAGTTATTTTTCTAAAGCAGGATGGGAAGGGAGCAGAGTCTAAGACACCTACCCAAGGAGGCTCTGAACCAGCCTGGGTAGGTCCTCGTAGCCTCCCTGCTCAGGTCGCTGCTGCCAGGGCCTCTGGCACAGAGCCCCAGGAGGGGGAAGCACTAACCCCATCTGCCTCGTGATCCCCTTCCTGCAGACTTCTCTGGAAGGCTGAGGCTGTTCTGCTCACCAGGCTCAGTCTGGCCTGTGGTGCAGCCACCAGTGCTCCCACTGCACCCAGGGACAGTGGGGACAGCCACCCCACCCCTGAGCTGGCTCTGTGTGCTGCAGTGGGCTGTGACCCGCTGAGAACCTGCCTCCAACACTCACACCCATGTCTGACCCAGCTTCCACCAGGCAGACCTCAGCACTGACAGCAAACGCAGCAAAGCCCCTGCTCCTGAAAGGTCTGTGCCCACACTCCCTGAAGACAGCTCCATGGTCGTTGAGCCAAGGTGGCAGCTCCATGGAGCAGTGCAGGTCTGGAAAGCAAACACCTGTGTGAAGGCACCCAACCATCCGTCCCCTGTCCTCCTTTGGGACATCCCTCTCTGAGAACAAGGCCAGCAGCACATCTGGCAGGGAAAGGTCTGCTCCTCCCCTCCATCCACTGCACACCACAAGGAGCTGCATTGCCACTGCAAGTGGTGTCACACTGCACACGACCAGAGCCCACCACCGTCCTCGTGAAATGGCCCACAGGCCCCAGCAGAGTGTGCAGACCACCCCAAACCAGCTCCTGAGACTGAATGAGCAGTGGTCAGCAAGATGTAGGGAACTTCCTTCCAACCCACCATGACCTTTTCACTACCACCCGACCCCTCCCCAAAGCTGCACATGCTGTTTGGACTTTGTGGGATTTGTATGGGGGAATCGTGTCCCTGGGAAATGCAAACACCACACACTGTGCAATGGTTCCCATGCCAGAGCTCCATCCCTGAGTCCATGGTGCTTCATTAGTAACTCTTAAAAGGAATTTTCCAACTGCTAGTGCTCAGGTCAACACTGAGAGCAAGGAACTGCAGCCCCTGGAGCCAAAGGAGCTGCTCTTCTATCCCAATTCACCTGCCCCACACAAAATCCTAGGCAAAATCTTTGCTTCCTTCATGAATAAATCATTTTAGAGAGCAGTATTTCCTTTTAATTTAAAATTAAACCATTCACTAAGCGGGGGGCAGGGGGGGCTGGGGAGAGGAGGGGGAAGAGCAGGAGAAGAGTCTGGAAAATCACAAGTATCTGACTTCTGTAGAGGTCAGGGGACCTCTGACTCAGTGACACACCAAAATGTACCCAAACTGCCACGTGCAATTGCACAGGATCACACCACTGAGGTCTGTCCCTTCCCAGACCCTGGAAGTTTGAGAGCTGGAGAAGTCGGCAAATGCTGATGAAATCCAGACCAGCTTGAACAGTCCAAGACCTCTCACCTCTTCTTCTCCCAGGCAGGTTTTCCTTAACAAACCCAGATCTCTTATCAGAAGGGATAAAGGGCATTTCTGGGGTGGCGGAAATGTAGGCATGGGAAAGAGCGTGCGCTGCCTCTCCACCCTCCGGCAGGCTTGAGAGCTGAGAAACATTAGCTGTCATGAACCACAATCAAATCAGGTTTGAAATATTTAGCAGTGGCTTGGAAAATGTGGCGGTGCAGCTCTGACAGGCGAGATGTGCAGACACCCATTTTCCATTATAATGGAAATATCAAGCCTGTTCTGAATATGTATAACCTAGAAAAATGTATTGATTTTTCATTCGGCATTAAAAAAATGAAATACCCTGCAGCTGTCAAAAGCCTTTTGTTAAAAGCTCATCTTTCCTGGAATGAGGTTTACCAGAAACAAGTTTTAATTGTACACAGGGTCTCTCCTTTGGAACAAAAAGAATCTCTGACGCTCCCATTTTCAGGATAAGTAGCCAAAAAAGCCGACAGAAAGGCAGGCCTGAGCCCTGGCTGCCGCTGCAGGCGGCGGCTGTCGGGGAGGTGAGGGCTGGCTGCCCACTGCCAGGCACACCACCCTCCTGAGCCATTGCAGCTGCTTTCAGCTGGTGCAAACCTGAGCCACACTGCAACTGCTCCCAACTGGTGCAAACCTGAGTCCCCCTGGGCAGAAAGGCTGGGGCTCACATGGACGAGGAGGGAGGTCCATGGTGGGTCGATGCCCTCCTACATCCCCGAGGCCAGGGATGAGCTCAGCTGCCCCCGAGCTGTGCCAGGGTCGCCGTGCAGGGCTGGTGCAGCTGGCTCAGGAAGGGTCACCGAGAGGCACAGGGAGGGCAGTCCCACCTCACACCATGGCCGTGGGCCCAGTGCACTCTGCTGGGTAACAGAGCAGGGATAGAGCCCAGATGGGGGTCTGACCTCAGCTCCCACTCCGGATGCACGTATGTGCTGCAACACCATCTGTGCCAGCTCCTAACAGGATTACTCTACATCAGCTTGTTCATTCCTACTGTTTTCCTGAAAGGAAAAGCAGGACTCCAAGCAGTGCAAAGGCAGCACTAAGCAAGGTCATGAGAGGAATGCCATGGAACTCCAGCCTGGGACGCAAAGCTGGTGGATGGGTCCCACCTGACAAAGGGCTGCAGGAGAACAATATGATACTACATGTACCTTGGTTTAATGACGCTTATTTCCTAGACAGCTCCACTCCAGAGCTTGGCCAGAGCATCTCTGCTGCTTTCACTGACAAACAGAAACTGCTGACTACAGTGTGCTCAGCTGACACAGACATCAGAGAGTCACAGAATTGTTCTGGCTTGGGAGGGACCTGCAAGACCACCTTGTTCCAAACCCCTGACATAAGCAGGGTCATCTTCCACTAGACCAGGTTGCTTCAAGCCCCATCAAACCTGGCCTTGAACACACCCTGGGATGGAGCATGCACAACCAAGAACCCCTTCCCTGGGAGAGCATCACCATTCTCCCACTCCCTGGGAACAAGGCTGTCCCTGTTTTTTGCAAACTGGGCTCTATTTTAAGCCAGTGAAACCCAACAGGGACTTACCCCCTTTAATTTCAGTAGGACTAGAAAGGTTGCTGTTATTTTCACACATGAAACATAAAAAAAAAGGCAAATTCCTTGAGCATGTTTGTAGTGGAGCGTGATGTGATTGTGTTGTCATTTATGGGAAATAATCGCAAGCCCATCTCTCCCTTTCCCCCCATTTTCCAGTCCAAATAACCATGAAAAATTACACTTCAATGTCAGGAGGACAACAAAGGAGGGGCTTTCTCCTGCGGCTTGACGGCTTTTCAGCCTTCCCTTTCTTGGACAAAAACTACCTTCAATTCTGTTTCATTTTAAATGTGATCTAACAAATGCATCTTGACAAGTTCCTTTCTCTTTTTCTTTTAAACAGTATTTTGCACAGTTTAACCTAGCTCCAAACTGGAATCAGCTGGAAAGGAGATGCATGCAAAAACACAAACACAGATCAAACAGCAAAACAAAAGAGCCCATCTCCAGCTCCAGGTCTGCAGGGAGAGGACAGAGCAGTCTCCACACAGAGACCTGCAGGACAAAGGTCCAAAGACAAAGGGGACCCGTGGGAGGAAGAGGATGGAGGAGCTGGATGCAGAGGTGACCACGGCAGGAGCACAGGAAAGGTGCCCGGGGACGGGTGCCCAGCCCCACTTTGTGAGGGAGAGCAACCCCGGCCTTCTGCTAAAGACACATGGTGGAACTACTCCAGCAGACAAGGGCAGGTTTTGTGGAATCATGGAACCATTTGGGTTGGAAAGGCCCTCTAGGATCACTGAGTGCCACTGTTTCTCCAGCACTGTCAAGGCTCCCACTGACCCATGTCCCCATGTACCACATCCACATGGGTTTTAAATCCTGCCAGGGATGGGGACTCCAGCACTGCCCTGGGTAGCCTGTGCCAGGGCTGGACAGCCCTTTCCAAGAAGGAATTTTCCCAATACACAACCTAAACCTCCCCTGGCACAACTTGAGGCTGTTTCCCCTTATCTTTCCACTTGTTCCTTGGGAAAAGAGCACTGCAGGCCCTCAGCAGACTGTGCCAGTAGAGCAAGAGATGCTTTGTGCTCACTGGGAATGCAGGCTCACTTCAGAAAAAACCGTGGAGATCCACAAACAAAACCAGTGCCAATGCCAAGCTGAAGTTAATAGCCAACTTTAGCAACTTCACAGCAAGGTACATCTTGAGAACACTGTAACTGTAACAAAAATGAGCTATAATTAATTCATGCTTAGCCTTAGGGGCTGAATATGCACAGGAGAGCTCCCAACAACCTTAACCCATCATCCTCACAAACCACACTTAAATGAAACAGTAAAATGTCCTCCTTCTGTTTAGTTTTTTTTTTTTTAAATATACAACTCCTACTCAGTTCTCCCTCTCCATGGTATTGCTCCAAGGAAAAGTTAATTAATGTCTTGCTTGACCCTCTTTCTCCCCCTCCCCAACTGTTTTGAGTTCTTTCAAGCTCAGCTAAAAACTTGGGAAAGCCATAATTGCAGTGCCCTGGTTTACAGACAATTAAAACATCCCAGCAGCCCATCGTACCACAAGGTCCCAACACAGACATGGGGCAGGGGAAGGGAGTGGGGGGGCTGACCCAGGGCAGGGCAGCGGGGGACTTCAGAGCAGGGGGTAAGCATGCCCAGGAGCCCTGAGAAGGACAGGGAAAATACCCCCTTGTGTTACTACAAGGGCAATACCTGTGCAGGTTCACCAGGCAGAAAAACTGGCCTGGTAGAGCTGCAGAACCGAAGATTTTGGTGTGAATGGTCACGGTCCCACTTCACTGCAGAAGAATGGAGGCCACGGCAGCCAGGCAGCCCCGCGGAGACAGAGCCCCACTTCCAAGTGCTGTCAGTTGACAGCCCACAGATCTTCACTCCCACACCGTGACCCCTCTGCCAGCACCCCCAGAGCTCCCCCACACCAAACACCTCCTGGGCTGGTGCAGAACAGCGAGCAGGTAACACAGGTGAGCTCTTGCATGCACCACAAACACCTGCCGAGGAGAACAGGGAGGGGAGACACCCCACAGCTCTGCAGCCATGGAGCTGTCCTTGAGGGCACACCTGAGGGGTCCCACATCCCCCTGCACGGCAGGGATGGCCACGGCCCGGCCTGGGTTGTTCCTCCCTGGGTTTGGGTTAGTGGCACTGGCAAAACGTCACTAATTGCTTTTCCCCTTGTACTAACGAGCTTTCAGCAGCAGTGACTTCAGCTTCCTGGAGCCAACAGCCCCTTTTTCTCCACTCTCTTGGCTTCGGGTAATTGAAAGCGACTGCAATTTCAGCCCTGGCTCTCCAGCACTCAGCTGCACCGGGAGGTCAGGGAATGTCAAGTGAAGCCTTTCCACTCTCCTCCCCACCGCCGCACGCACTCACGGAGGCAGCCTGTCCACGGCCCGACAACAGGCAAACTACAGGGGCTGTGAGCAGCCAGGGGAGCCCAGCACAGCCCCACTGCAGCAGGACAGGGCTGCCCACTGTGCCCTGCACCACAACGAGCTGCACAGCCCCACTGCAGCAGGGACAGGGCTGCCCACTGTGGCCCTGCACCACAACAAGCTGCAGAGCCCTGCTGACCCCGGACTTTTTTTTGCCCTTTTAATTTAAACCAGCAGATGGGTTTCTTTTCAAGGAAATTATACCCTCATTCTTATTTTTCTTGCAGCATCACAAAACCCTTTCCCCTGTGACGCCCCTGTCTCCTGACACACCAGGGAAGGATCTTCCACTTGTCGTCAGATCTCAGGCAACAACCGAGAACGGCTGCTCCAGCTCCCCAGTGAAACACAGAGGAGCAAGGAAAAGGGAAGAGCACAGAGCAGCTCCCAGTGGGACACGTGAGGGTACTGATGGCTCTCAAGCTGCCAGCCTGTGGCCAAGCAGGGAGGTAGCACCAGGTGGGCCACGCCAGCAGACTGGGTGGACAGAACCTTTCAGCCTGGCTCCTTCCCACTAACAAGGGCACATCAGGTGCTCTGGGGACTGCATCCACTCCTGGAACCTGGAGCAGGGCACACGCACAGGTGGTGACTCCAGCAGAGGCCTGTGATAAGAATTTATTTCTCTCTATTAGAGGCGCCTGTCCCCAGCCTCAGTTCATCAGCACAGCCCAGGCGAGTCAATGAAAGCCCCGTAACACGCTAATCAGATGCACAGCGACTTCCCGGAGCTGCCGCCTGCTCCTAAAATAAGTGACAACTTTGGGATGCGGGTTTCCAGCCCTGCCCTCTCTCTGCTCCCTGTGCTCTGTCTCTGGCCAGGCCAGAGGTGGTTCCCCTGCTGGGGCTGAGGTGCTGCCTTGTGCTGCACACGTGTGGAGGGGCAGGTAACACAGTGCCTGTCCATATCCTTTATCTCTATGCCCACAGGAATCCCTCTGTGCCAGGAGCTTCCAAGGATGAGTTACAGATTTTCAGATTAAGTTTTTGGGGTTTTACTTGAGTTTGATACAAAATATTTGTTCCCTTCAGCCCAAAACCATTCTGAAATAATGGTGAATGTCCTGAGCAGACAGAGAAGGGTCTAAATACCACCCTCACAGAACAAATGTAAGATGAAAATGCCAGGGAAAAATCACTGCCGAGTTCCCTTCTGGTGTCCTCAGAAAAACAGCACCTCTGCTTTTGGAAACCTCTCTTGAAAGTGTCAGGCTGCACGGGGCAGGTGTGGAGGGAGGGCTGTGTGCCCAGGACAGGGTGATGTCCCCTGCTCTCTGGGATGCCTCTGGGCTGTGGCCATTAGGTTTAAAATAGGCACACAAACAGCCCATCCCCTCCTTCCCCGGCCAAGGGGAGCCACAGGAAAAGGCTGTGAGCTCCATGCTGTGCCCCCAGTCTGGCACAAACCATCCCTGCCCCAGCACCTCCACAGCCTTCACCAAACTCTGCCAGCACGAACCTCCGAGGCACGGGGACACTCTCCCTGCAGCCTGCTCGAGAGAGCATCGATTCAACACACACTTGGTGCCTTCAAAGTTGTTTATGATCAATATGCAAATTGCCCATGGCATCGATCTAGTATTAATTTTCAATTAGGGAATCCACAAGGGGTCTCCCAGGGTCAATATCCAACAATCCAAGGTAAGTCCACAGTGGGGCCTGTGGGACTGATGCTGCCCAGGGCCTGGGGCTGCTCCTGCACCTCCTGTCCTGATCCCTATGGACGGTCCTGATGCCACAGTGGTGCTGGCTCTTGGGGCAAGCCCCTGGCAAGTGGATTTAGGCAGCAGCCGTCAACCTACACGCTGTGTTACCTGGTTAATATCGTTACTGCTACTGGTGGTGTGGGAAAGCCCAGTGCAGGGCTGTGTGCAGCAGCAGCTGTGCTCCATGGCGGGTCGAGGGGTTCCAGCAGCTTCCCAGGGACAGAGCAAGAACCCAAATGCTGCCTTACACCATGGAACACAAGTTACAGAAACTTGTGCATCTCCAAAAACATATAAGAAGTGGGAAAGGTGCCCGTGTGTTACACAAAGGTTCCAAAAAGTGAAACAACGAATTGAAAGTGCCTTGAAAATCTAGAGCAGGCATGCCCCTTCCCAGCAATGTGACCTATCCCACCAGCCACCCTCCCAGCTCCCTGGCTTTGGGAGGCCCAGAGTGAGCTAGCTGCTGTTCCGTGGTCTCACTGGCGAGGGGATGTCCCCTCCACACTGGGAAGGTGATGTCCCCTCCCCACCAGAGAGGTGACGATGCCTCCTCCGTACAGGGGAGGTGATGCCCCCTGTGCACAGCCGGCCTGTGCCCACCCACGGCTCCACCACTCACTGTGCTAACCAGCACATTAGCTACCCAGGCTAATTGGTTTATGGATAACATTAATTACCATGTTGCTCATTAATGGATGAAATCTTTATTGGTTCCATTGATCAGCGGGACTTGTTAGCCGGCCTCCTAACCAATGGCGGATGTAACAAGCTCTCTTATTGGCATATCAATTAATGCAATCAATTTCTGGCCAGCGGCTGCCATTCGCTTCCCTGCTCGTTAGACTGGGGGAGACAGAGTCATGTCAAGTAAGCATTTATTTAAAGGGTTCCTAATTCTTCTTGAGCTGACTTCCCAGCAGGCTTTCTGCCACACAAGGGTTTTCTGCCTCCAGAGACCTTCCCCTCTCCTCCCCTGCAGAATCAGATCTATGACAGTCCCTGCAAATGGAATCATTTCTGTGAAAATATTTATCGAGTCTGGTGAGTAGGAACAGCCACAGCCAGAGGTATGGGATTGACAAGTCAGACTGTGCAACTATCCCAATTTAACACACCGGGGAGATTGGCAGGAGCACAAACCTGCTCCCAAGGACAGACGGGCTCACCAGCCATGCCACAAAGCCTTGCTGCACATGGATTAATGCTAATCAGCTCCCCAAATCAGCATAATTTTGTCAGAGAACAACAAGCCCTGGACATTTCTGCCCTATCCCATCTCCCAGAGCAAACCCAGACCATGTCATTTGAGGATGCACCCACATCTCAGGTGGTGCTCGCAGCCTCTGCCCAGCCTGGAAAAGGAGAGCAGGATCACACTGCTCATGGGAGGAGCTAGCTGGAACACCCATGGAGAAACACCACGGGCTTAAGTGAGCCTGACAGTGCTGGCAGAGCAGTCCTGCTTTCCTGAGGAGGGTGGCACAGGGGATGGCCCAACGGAACAGCACAGAGCTGGTCATGGTAGGATGAAGACCGAGAGATGTGAGCCATTTCCCCCATGAGCAACAAGGGGCTTGCAGGCAACTGGACAGGAGGCCAGTGATGCTCACAGGGAGTAAGAGCCTCTGTTCTGATTCCCTGATGTCTGCTCTGTTTTCTTTTGGGGTATTGGCCAGAGTATGTTCACAGAGAGCTCAAGCCCCATCCTGCTGGGCTGAGGTTCCCCTGCTGGCAAGAGGCTCCATGTACCCACAGCAATTTTTCCTGGCCTGATCCCCACTCTGGATCTCCACCTAAGTGATGGTGTAGGAAGGATTTTCCCCACCAAACACAATAATAAATCAAACTTTATCAGAGCAGAACTATAAATCTGTGAGGACTCCAATAATTTCTAGCCATGGGAATAACACCACAAAAGTACTTTTTAAACTAATTACTCAGATTCTGAAGTGCTGCCCTAATGAGCCTTCCTTCTGCCCAGAACTTGCTAAGAGAAAAAAAAAATCTACCTTCAGTACAGTAATTACTGCTTTCCCCTTCAAACTTCTAACTGGAGATCAATGCTGCATTTTAAGACTCATTGATTTACAATTAGCCTGGCTTTCCTGCTAAAGTGTTTTTAAAGCAGAGTTTACTTTTATTTTATTTTGAAATCTCAAAGATCTGGTTCTTAGATTTTACATCCTCATGAGAGGTGTGCTGGGAGCTCATAGGGAGGCAGGCACACATTGGAACAAGAAAAGAAAACAGGCTTTGTTAGGCTGAGATTAGAAATAAGAGACTGAAATATTTAAGGGATAAACATGAAAAAGAAGAAAGAGGAAAAGAAACAAAGCTAGAGGAAAGGAAGAAAAAAATGGAACAATAAGAAGTGTAATTGCAGAGACGTAAAAATAAACTGCAGGCTAAGGAAGGAGAGTCACTGCTGGGTGGCTCGGAGCTCTCACTGCTCTGCTGTTCATCAGCATCCTCAGGAAACTCCGCAGCAGCTTTGTGCATCTTTGCAAAACAAAGCCCTGGTTAAAGGCAGAGCGTGCGCAGCCCTGGCTGCTGTGCAGCCTGTCCCGTGAGGAGAGCACCAGGAAGTGGAGCCATTAAGAATTCCACGCTGATTGCTCCAAACACGTTTGCTCTATGCCATAAAGATAATAGCCTCACGGATACATCTGCCTGCTGTCTCCTGCCTCCTCCCAGCCCAACATCATCTGTTTGGCCTCCCCTGCCCTGGACTCCCAGCGCTGTAGCAGCTGCACATGGGGACCCAGAGAGGCTGGGGGGGGTCTCCACGCCTTGGAGATGTCTCAGACCCCAGCAGAGAGAGCTCTGGCCAGCAGGGCCTGGGCTCAGAGGCCTCCAGAGGCTCTGCCAAGCTCCGCTGCTCTAGGAGGCTACGACCATTTCCAGAGCATTGTAGCACTGCTTGGTTCTGACTCATTTTTGTGTCATTTCTGCAGGAAATGAGCTACATTGGACAAACAAGCCTTTGCCTCCTACTTCTCCCTTCAAACCCAACATTAGGAAGGTCTTCCGGGATTAGCATGAGTAGGGACCCAACTGGAGACAGTCACAGGAGCCAGGAGGCAAAGGGAACCACTGGCAAGGGTTCCCAGCTGTGGGGCCACCACAGCAGTGCAGCCTGCCCTTCACTAGTGCTCTCACATATTTTATTCTCTACTACTGCGGGGTCCCAGGTGCCAGTGGCAAATGATGATCCTGGAGTGATGAAAGCAAAGCAAAAAAATAGGGAAGCATCTCTCCTTTTTGTGTTGCATTTTAGAGAAAGCTGCTTAGCCCCATTTCAAAGACTAATATGAAAAAAGTGCAATTAAATCCTCGAAAAACTGACAGATCAGCAAAACAAAACCACCCGGAGGAGAGCACGATTGAGCCTCATTAAGGAAGAGTTCAGTCTGTTTTTAAAACCTTTCTTAACATTTAGCTGGTACCACTCAGCAGCCGCCACTCCCAACGCGCCTGGTGCAATTAGTGTCAGAACGGAAAGGAAAAAATCAGCCTAGGAAACAGGAATTAAAGCACCAGATCCAGGCGAGAGAAGAAGGTCTGGCTGTAGTGAAATCACCTAAATTTGGCCCCCTCCTCGGGGTCTGTGGCAGCGCTCGGCCCCGCTCCATGTGCTCACACACACACACACACAACTCACAGGGCATGGCGCCGGGGCAAACCTGGGCTGTGCAGTCCCCGTGCCCAGCCTCTCCCCGTCCCCAAACACTCTGCATGGCAGTCACATCCCTGGCGAGGGCAGGTTTGTGACAGATGGACAGTAAATTACACTGACCTCAGCCGCAATTACAGCCGCTGCCTCGGACAGTGAGGAAATGGAGACGTGGGGACAAATCCTGCGCTGTCCCGGCCAGGCCCCGGGGCTGACCAGCCCCACGCGCCGTCTCGCCGGCCCCACGCAGGGCCCGGCACAGGCCAGAGCGTTCCCCTGCAGTGGGGGCGGGGACGAAACGCATGGGAGATGGGAAAGATGGCAGAGAGATGAAGCCATTTTATTAAATCAGGCAAATTCTAATTTATTCTGGGGAGATGGAGGAGAGAAAATGGATTCATTCTCAGCATGCACACTCCGTATCATCTGATCCAATCCTCACTGCCTCGCCAGAGGGGGAGGGGGCCTCGGCCGGCTGCAGCGCTCCCACAATCCGAGAAAAAGATTGAAAAACAGGATGATTCTCCTTTCGGATTGTACAGCAGTCACGGGGAAAAAGCTTTTCCTGGGAGCATGAGGCGCCAAGCCCTGCTGTCAGCCATGCCTGGGTTTGGGGGTTTGCCCCTTGGGGACGTGGAACGGGCAGCACAAGGTCCAGGGCCCACCACAGCACACACACCACGCAGGCAGAGGGGGCAGAGAGACCTGGGAGGAACATCCTGTGGGGATCCTCCTCATGCCATTCCTGGTGCTCACCCCAGCATGCACCCTCACAGCTGGCAGGGTTATCACCATCATCCTTCATCAGTAAGAGACACTGGAATCAAAGTGCCACGTCAGCAGCACTGAGGAGGTCGGTGGGACCTCAGGTACCCGTGGGCTCCGGCGCCAGTGCAGAGCACCACCATAACACCACCATAACACCCCATAACACCACCACAACACCACCATAACACCACCATAACACCACCACAACACCACCATAACACCACCATAACACCACCGTAACACCCCCGTAACACCCCATAACACCACCACAACACCACCGTAACACCACCATAACACCACCACAACACCACCATAACACCACCACAACACCACCATAACACCACCGTAACACCCCATAACACCACCACAACACCACCGTAACACCACTGTGCGTGTGACCACGGGCACTGCAGGCTGCCATGCTGCAGCCAGCACAGTGCTTCCACAGGTCTCAGCAGAACCTGGGAGCTGAGCTCCTCTGTGGCTCCGGCCAGTGGGAGCCGAGTGAGGAGCTCACCAGATGCAGCCAGGTTGGAAGCCAGGAGTGAGGGCATCCCTTGTGGTGGGACAGCTCAGGTTATCTGAAATGACGTGCAGAACACAAGGGGTCTTGGGCTGGGGATGATGGGTTGTGACAGGCGGGGACACCTTGTGCAGGGATGTTTCCAAGAAAAGCTGATTTCCAAGCTCTGTGTTTGCTGGGGAAGTGTGATGGGCACAGCTGCCTGACGTGCAGAGCAAAGCCAAAGAAATTCCTGCTCTACAGAAGACATGCCACTGAACAGCACTGCACAGTTTTGGAACGGGGACTGAATGAAAATGCAGAGGTTTGGTTAAACAGCACTGAGGAAAAGCAACAAGAGCTCCTGCTGCAGAGGACAGCCATCTCTGGGGTTCATGGGCCAGCCATCCTACCAAGGAACAGACACCTGCAGCCGCTCACTGCCCACAGAGAGGGCAAAGCACTTTGGGATGGACACGGACAATGCCAGTGAACCCGGAGAGAGGAAGGTGAGATGTTGCTGCACAAAGCTCCATGGGCAGCAAGGTACCTCCCATTTCAGAATTAACCAGAGGAAAACGAGAACAACACATAATTAATTACCAGTGGCCAAATAAGTCTGGGAAAACAAACAAGACCTTGGGTGAATGAGAAGAATGCCAACCCTGGCCAGGGCAGAATGCCTTGGGCCTCATTGCCCTGCGTAGAAATCATTCTAGTTATGCTTGCAATGATTAAATGAACTTTTTATAAAACATCCTTCTGAAAATACTCCCCTGCAGGAGCCCCCCTCCCTAAAACCATCAACACTTGTCCCAGCTCAGACTGGGGCCTTGGGGGAACAGCTTTGCAGGAGGGAAAAGGCCAAGAGCCTGGGGAGAGGGGCCAAGGTGCAGCACCTGGAGCACAAATTCCAAACAGGAGAAATTCCTGTTTTGCATCCAACTCCAGCACGGGCAGTGAAGCTGATTTTATGACTTATTTATTTATTTCGTCTTTGATGAACAGAAGGTTAATATAAGAACAACTCCTTGGCAAACCTTTAAGGGTAATTCAAGCGACACTGATGTGAATCAATGTTCCCTTTGTGAACGCATTACTTGGCAGAAACTGGCTTTTTGTAACCCCCTTAAACCTAGCTGGCAAAACAAAAAGAGAAAAAAAAACGTCCTTCAAACAAAAGGATGAGGTGAAAATAAAGAGAGAGTCGACTGCACTTTATTCTCTTTCACAGAAGCAAATGGATTTGGTGCTTTTTATACATTAATCAATCAATATCACTGACTGTACATCAGCGGCGCAGCCAAGTTATGAATGACCTTTCTGGCAAAGAGGACACTTTTAATGCTCATAAGACTGCTCATAGCTTAGCAACTTTCCGAATTTATGCCTGCATGATTACCCCTCGGAGGCAGGCGCCCGTGAGCACCGCACTAGATATGACAAGGTTAGTCCTTGCCAATTTGTGCAGGGGGAAGGGGCCGCTCCCCGCGCGGCGGCGGACGGGTGGTGCCTGGCCTGACAGGTCCTCGGGAGCAGGAGGAGACCAGCAGGCCCCTGACCCTGCCAGACAACACAAAACAGACCACGAGTGACCCTCCACGCCACACACACACACACAAAGAGAACCGGAGGAGCCGGGGTGGAGGTGCCGTGGAAGGGAGAGGTGGCTGCGCAAGTGAAGTGGAACGGCTGGCGCTGAGCACGGCTGGCAAAGGCCAAATTAATCCCATTGTTTGGCCACAAAGGAGGCAGCAAAGTAGCAGTGGAGGCCAAGGAACAATTCCAAACACTCAGCCCTAATTCAACCTTCATCACCATGAAAAGGGGGATGGACAAGGCCAGAATGCTTCAGCTGAACTGGTAACCAAACGCAAGAGCCATTCCCAGAGAAGGTACAGCAGTGCCTGCACGTGGGAACACAGAGATGGGAAGTCACATCGGGCTGTGCCCCTGGGGCGCCCTAACCCTAACCCTGGGGAGTGATGGCGAGGGCCATGCGGGGCCCCAGAGGCCCCATCCAGAGCAACACTGAGATTTAGGGCTTTGGGGCCCCAGGCTGGGGCAGGGAGGGCACTGAGTGGGGATGTCCGGGGTGCACCGTGTGGAGAGACCAGCACACCCCTGCAGGGAAACCTACGCCTGACACGCTGGCAGGGGAGAAAGCACATGTGTAGAACAGAATCAGAAAACCCAAACCACTGCTATTTATTTAATGAAGTGACCACACATGAATGAAAAGCCTGAAAAGGGGTAGGAGGAAGTACAGAGAAGGAGAGGGCTCAGGCTTTTTGAGATGGAAGTGGCCTTCACAGGAGCATCCAAGTGAAGGTGCAGTAGTCAGACCAACACTGCTTCTCTCACTCACCACTCTTGGAAGGACTGACAAGGAAAAGGGAAAAAAAAATGCAAATTGGAAGCAAATACAGATAATAATTTCTCATACAGCTCCCAATTAACCTTTGGTACTTGTGGCCTCAAGAAATCAAAATATATGGCAAAGGCATCAAGATGTGCAACTTGGAAAAGCAAACTGAGTATTCGGAAGAAAGAGAAACCCTCTTGCTTAAGGGCATGAACTGAATTTTAGTATGAACAAGGATGAGACCTCGATTTGGGTAGGTTATTATTTGTTTATGGGCCCCAGATTTCCCTCTGAAGCAGTCAGAGCAGGCAGGACACTGGTGCTGACAGGCACGTTATTAGCCAATCTCAGAGTTTTAGTGGAAAAATAAATGCATGTGGTAGCTCCTTCCCAGGCAGTTCTGAGGATGTTAATGTCATCACCAGAGGATCAATAGGCCTCACAGAAGGAAGCAAGTGCATTTCAGAAGTACAGGCAAACAGAGGACGGGAGCAGGGACACAGGAGAGTGGTCCAACATGCACACCACAGCACAGGGAATGCTGGAGCGGGCCAGGCCAGGGGTCACTGCCAGCCTGAGCCAGCTGCTGCAAAACCTTGTTTCACAATTCATCCCCCTGACAATATATGGAATCTCATTTTGCCTATGGCTCATACAGAAAAAGGGAATCTAATTCAGAACCCAAGCTGCGTATCTCTTGCAATTAAATCCACAACCTACAGACTAGAAGTGGAGGAGAGCACTTCCTATTCTCGTAACGTCTCCTCTGAACAAAGGTCGCATACCACTTTTTCATTTTGGGCAGTGCACTGGGCTTGCATGGCAAGATTTGGGGACCAGGGGGGCTCCTCCTTCAGTCCTGCCAAGTAAAGACCATGTGCTCCTGCAGCAGAATGAACTATGAGAGAACCACGACAGGGACAAGGCAGGAACAGCAGGAAAAGAGCTGATGCCCTGAAAGGATATTCCATGACGAGGGGAAGGTGCAAGGACATTCTCTTACAGTGCTGAGCACGACCCTGCAGTCTTGTATCAGTTTTTATAAACAAATGGATCTTTTGCAGAGGACAATGAAGCCTGTAACTCCAAATGGGCATGTTCGGTGGCAGCAGGCTTCAAACTCACCTTCCAAACAGGAAGGCACAATGATGTGCCTGTGATGCTCCAGGTCTCACCCTGCTCCACTGATTACTTATAAACCAGTCAAACATCCTTGCTGCCTCCCAACACAAAGCCTGTGCCCAGCTCTGGAGTTTGCTTGAATATGGAGAAAAAAGCAGAGAAGAGGGACCAGGAGCCTCACAGTGTTGTACTGCAGCATCTGGTGATACGTCCTCCTTTACTTTTCCTAAGTGGAAAGGGCTTTAAGATGCAGTCGAACAAGAAAAACATTCTAGAACAAGTCAGCTGTCAGAGCTTCCTCTCTTTCTGCTTAATGAAAGCCATGCTCTCCCCAGGACAAGTGGCTGGAGTGGGACGGAGTGTCTGAGACTGCTGCCAGGGCTGGGTGCTGCTGCCGTGCCTGCCCAGCCCGGCCGTTCCTCCCGCTGCCCTTTCCTTCACCAGATGCTGGAGGGCTGGGGGAGGCTTCTGTCACCCCCCCCCCTTCAGCAGGGGCACAGGAAAAAAGTCACAACCAACTTTAATAAAAACAAAATTAAAATGATTAAACCTTTCATATCCTTTCGAGATTATCTCTTTGCTGCTGGTTGGTCAAAGCGGAGCTAAGGCACAACTGCTCTTGACTTTAAATTCAAAACCAACCCCCCCCCCCAAAAAACAAAAAAAACAAAGGAAATCTTCCTCTGCCAGATATTAAAGATAACCAACTTTATCCCTGCATTCTGTGCAGCCAGACCTTATAAGCCCCATGGTGTCCCAAATGGAAAAGGACAGAGATGCTCCTGCGATGGGAATGGGGTTCTCCAAAATTTAGGTGCGAGAAAGGATGCAGGGAGGGAACAGATAGAAATTATGTTACAGGGCAATACCAGGAAAGAAAAGACCCCTAAAAGTTTCTCAAAATGCTGGACTCTCATGTCCTCAGGCCTTCTGAAGGAGCCAACTGAGTGCAGCCACCCTGATCCATGGCTGCCAGAAACACGTTTGCTGGATTTCAATGACCATTAAGGCAGTGTGAAACTAAAGCAGAACCAAAAGCTTCCCCCTATCTCTCTGCCTGACCGTGCAGGAGAGACTCTGTCATCTGCCCAGCCTCGGGATGGCCCCCAGTGGAGAGACCTTGCCAGAAATACTGCAACTCTGTTAGGAACTTGCTGGAAAGGTAAAAGGTCCTGAAGCCATGCAATCCATTAAAAAATGAAAAAATTCCAAGGTTCAGCAGAACAACAAAGGGGAAGGCAACAAACTGTCCTCTAAACGAACACATGTGACACAAGATCTTGGAAAACAAGAGATAATCCTGCATGTGGGGGTAGTTGGTGGGGTTGGCAGGGAGATCAGAACTGCTGCAGTGAAGGAACTGCAAGTTCAATCAGCCCAACACGCACATCGCCCAGGGCTGTTTGCCTCTGCTGCTAGGCCACATGTGCTATGCACCATGAATGTTTTCTCAAACCAGGACAATCCCTCGTCTCGCTCCCTGTGTCTGAGGAGATGACAGGAAGGGATTTCCACCTGTGCCAAGAGAGCTGCCTCACAGCCCCAGCTGCAGGACACGGCCCCAGGAGCTGGGTGCACATGACAGGGCCCCCAGTGCCCCACAAACCTGCCTGCTCACCCAGCTCTGACCATGCACATACTGATGGTCTGGCTGCACTTGCAGGCAGCACTTTGGAAACAAAGCTGAGCAGGTTGCTGCCCTGGGGGTTACAGAGCACATACTGGGAAAAGGCAGTACCAAGTTTTGGAGAATGAGAGGTAAAAAGCCCAAGACATGGATGAAGCTGGGCAGCTCTTGGTGTTTGCACACAGGAGCTCAGGCTGTAACCTGGGTTGGCTGATTATTAAACGTGTCAATCAAGGACAAGCCTGGAAATTACTTCCCCAGCCCTCTGCAAGGGCCACACATTTCAGACATGTAACTGCAGCATCAT
Source organism: Sinosuthora webbiana (assembly GCA_013397395.1). Lineage (NCBI taxonomy): Eukaryota > Metazoa > Chordata > Aves > Passeriformes > Sylviidae > Sinosuthora > Sinosuthora webbiana. The sequence goes on along the minus strand of VXBN01008185.1, from coordinate 72,767 downwards.
CACCAGAGCCAGAGCTGCAGAGTGGTTTTGACTGGCAGACGCTGTAGCACGGGCTCCGTGTGCTCTTTTCCTGCAGGCACCACACAGGTCATCTGCTTTGCTAAGTTTTTAATTGCTGTGTGAAATCAAGTCCCATTGAAAACTGGAGAGAGATTACAAAACAAACTGGTGATTTCTTTCTGAAACCCTCCATTACCTCCAGCAGAAGCTGGACACCAGCAGGTATCATTAAGAATGACCACACTGTCTTTAATGGAGACCAAGGAGAGGACATCAGATCCCACTACATTTGTTTTAAGCGGGGGGAAATGTAATTTGTCACTACCAACTTTCACTTCAAAAGTCTTCGAGTTCTCCTGGAAGTAGAGCATCTGCTCTCATGAAAAATCCACTCCGAAGGTGCATCTCACACCCCTGCTGTAACAAACTCCATGAATAATTACTCCATGCTTGATGATGGTGAAGGAAAAATGCCTTGCATGGCTGCCCACTCTTCAAGGTGGGAAAATAACCCAATGGTTGCCTCCAGGAGCAATTCCTCCAGGAGAGGATCCCCTCTCCTTTTCTCCACCATTTGCTTCATTTTACAGATGCGCTGGTCACAATTCCCAATCCAGAAATGGCCACTGAGGAAAGAGAGGAACCATAGAGCCTGGACAGTAGAGGGGGAACCAGAGAGCAGTGCCTCAGTCTTGAGGAAGCAGGTGAGGTGTTAGGCATGCTACAGGACTGCCAAGTTTGGAACTGACCGGGCTGGCATCCAGCCCCCCCCCCCCTTGAGAGAAACCTTGAGAGAAACCTCGCACTGCAAACCAGCCCCTGACCAAAGAGGCTCCCGGGCACAGGGGACCTGCTCCTGTGCCCCTGACGGTGATGCCTCGGCCGGCCTGGGGCAGGCACAGAGCTCCTGTGACAGGGAGGAGCACAGCGTCCCACATGGCTCAGGGCACAGCAGCCAAAGGAGCACCCTGCCGTGTGCAGCTGGCTCAGGCACAGTCAGGCTGAGGTGTGGTTCTGTGATTCTGAGGTTGGCAACTACTGCTTTTAAACCACGTGGGGTTTCCTCATCTGAACACTGCTTTGGCTGTGCTGGAGCTCTGTTTACATACTTGGTTTCATTAAAGATTCACATCCCGATTTCAGTCTGCAGCTCCCAGCCCTTCAAAAGGTCAAACGCTGAAACACAAGGGAGAAGTAGACAAACAGTGCACCTCTGCCTGTGGGGCAGAGGGAGGGGGAAAGCAGGGGCTCTGATACATGCCCCCCGTCCAAGGAGCCAGCTTTGCAGGGGTTCTCAGAGCAGAGTTTGGCAGTAACAGGACTCCTCAAAATAACTGTAATCCACCTGTCTGGAGCAGGGAGGCTGGCCAGTCAGTGCCCTGCTGTGGGCTGGCAGAGGGTGCTCCAGCCAGGCTGGGCAGAGGTGACCCCCCAGCCCCCCGTCCTACCAGGACAAAGGGGCTGTTCACAGCATCTGGTGTCCAGCTAGGGCTGCTCCTCCTGCAAGGGCCCCAGCAGGAATCCTGTGCGGGAAGGAGAGGATTGCCAAGGGTTTGGCAGCAAGGAGAAGGATTGCTGTGGCACTGTGGCCACCACAGTGACTGTCGTCTGTGGTGAAGTGGGGAGAGGCTGGTGCAGGCAGGGAGCATGGACACCTGATGGACACCCAAAGGATGTCTGTCCCTGTGGGTCAAGACCTTCTCTCCTCCCACAGGAAGACACTACGGAAAGGGAGAGCAGAGATGGAAACCAGGAGGAGTCAGGAGAAACAGGTAAAGGAGGAAACACACAAGGTGCAACCAGCACTCACCCAGGGGGACACAGGCTGAGCAGGGGGGGCCCAACAGCCCTGCCCATGTGGGTGGCACATGGAGAGGAATACCACAGGGAGAGCAGGGGCACCATGTGCTGGACCAGAGCAGAAATCCCGCTCTGACCAACGACCCTGGGCACGGGTGCCCAAGACGGGGAGAGGGGTGTGGGGCTTGATGCCTTCTGGGATGAAAGAAACACTTCCAAAGTCAGAATGAAAATTCAGTGCAGGTTGTTTCACATTTGTTTCTGTCATTACCTAATGAGCTGTAAGTGCATTCATCCAGCATCTTGAGAACGTTTTGGTTTTTATTATGGTCACTCTTCACTTTTTTCTTCTCTAAACCCCCATCATTAAAAATCAATTAGCTTATGGGTAATATTACACAGATGCTGCTGCAGCAAGGGGCTGCCATCTGCAGTGGCAGCATCCCAGATACCACAGCAAGAGATGTCCAAAGATACCCTGAGAAGACAATACCCCCTTCCCTGAAGCTGAGTTCTCTCTGATCAACAAACCAGCTGAACTTCCAGCCACCCCCCATCTCCTGCATAACGAGCACACTTCTCAAAGCAAGCAGGAAAGTTCAATCGTCTTTAATTATCCAGTTCAAGGAGGATTGGGTTTCCTGCCTGATGTCCATATAATTTCCCTTCCAACAACTTCATCATCCCTTTACTGGAAGTGGAAGGCAGATCCTAAAGCTCTTCCCCAAAAGACACGCAGTTTTTGGGGAGAGCTGAGGGGCTGGCACAGGCAGGGACAAAGGTCCCTGCGTCCCTGGAGCGGCTGCTCAGGCTGCCTGTGCTTCTGCAGGGTGGGAGGGAGTGAGTTGCAACTAATGTGCAATCAAGAACCATCACAATTACAAATGTAAATGAACAGGCAATTGGCACTGACCTTTGCAGATTGTTAGAGGACTAATTAAGGTGTGATCAGAGCTCTCTTCCAACAGATTGAGATGCATCTACACAAGCAAATATCTACTCACCGTCTCCAGACAGCACTGCTTTCTCCTACACGCCTGCACACAGCAGCAAGTAGGTACACACAGAGTAGGTACACACAGAGTAGGTACACACAGCATTCACCCCAGCACCTGTGCCCCGTGCACAGCAATGGGACAGAGCAGGAGGGGAACGGGGAAACTCCCCTGTGTCACATGAGGCCACAGGACAGAACAGACCACTGCACTTGGACTGCAGCAAAGCAACAAAGAAGTCACTGTCCCTTTGTGCCCCAGCAGGGATGTGTCACAGACCAGGGAGTTGTCATGGACAAGTGTCTGTCAAGGTGTCTGAGCCTGATATCTAACACCACAGAGATGCCTTATCAAAAGGCAGCGGGGAAAAGTCCACCCAGAGGTCAGAAACAACAATAAAAACCTTGATGGGGACACAGGAGAGACCCTGTTAGAGGGCAGGAGGAGACGCAGGGCACAGACTCACACTGTCCCTGTGCCCCCCAGGTGAGTGTCCCCACACCGGGGGGATGTACTGGGATCAGAATGAGTGGGAGATGGGAGCACCCCTTCTCCCCCTTGGGGTTACAGCAGCTTCTCATCCAAACCTGACTCCCATCCCTGCACGGATGCCTGGCCCAGCACGCCAGTGAGGTGCCCCACTTCACCAGCTCAACAGAGGGCTCAAGGAGTGTTTGAAATAAGGTCTCTCAGCTTAAAGTGACTTGCAAAACTGACCCAAGATACCCCCTTTGCCTTCTGCAGCCTTGTTCTTGCTTGTATTCATAACCTTTGAAATAAAATACGATCAAGAAATTGTGTTTGCTGTCAGTTTTTGTTGAAGAACCAACAAGCTTGAAGGAAATTAAAATATCTGTAAATTGAGCTTTCCTTTCAGTGACTTGTCATGAGTTTTACTTCAAAAATATTACCTTTTTTAAAGTGGTGACCAAACCGTTTTCCCTCCCAGGCAGTCAGCTCCTGCCCTCCCAGTACCTGCCATGTCCTAATCTGGGCAGCCGGACGGGACAGATAAGGTTTGTACAGTAAAAGACAAGGCAAACAGAAATTTCTAGAGTAAACAAGGTTTTCAAGGTTGTTCTGTCTATCACAAAGGGCACGGATGGTTTCCCCTCTCTGCTCATTTTGCATTTAAGCAGCTGCCAACCCCGAGCCCTGCCCGAAGAAGCCCTGTGAACTGGGAATGTTTTCCTCGGGCAGAGCCCGGCCGCGGCGCGGGGGCTGCCGGAGCCGCTGTCCCCCGGGTGCTGCGGCTGCCCCCGTACTCTCGCTGTCACCGTGACCTTTGGGAAGCCTGCTCCGTGCTCTCGACTCCGCTGGCCCACCAAGGTCACGCACTGGGCACTTTTTTCCACGAGACTGAATTTAACTCTTCATGAAAAATCTCCTGTCTCACTCTTGGGGTGTTCTGGGTTTATTTCAGAACCTCATTAGTCGAAGGCGTAACAGCAGTGGGACCCAGATGTGAATTCAAGGGACATTTCTGAAAACCCCACATGTTCTCTCTCAGCTGCTGCTGCTGTCCCTTCTCAACCCTTTCAGCCAAGATCACCTTCCTTGTCTCCATGTGCATTCACTGCAGAATGCCAGTTCCCCTGAGTGGCTATTGGTAGGATTTACCCATTTTCACAGCACTCATAGAGAAAACTCCTGCTTGAAGCTATGAGGATTATGAAGGCTTTTGCTGGCACACCCCATCTCCAGCACCACTGTGCCTTGACAGCACACAAACCAGCAGACCCAGGATGATTCTCCTCCTCCCTCCAAAGATGGCTTCAGGAGACCTGGGTTTTTCAAACCATTAAAAACGTCTCCACCCTTTACGCAACTAAACAAAGTACCATCTCTGCCCCATCCAACCTAACTGCTCCTTTTAGGCACACTAACTCTTGCTGGATTTGCAGCTGCAATCCCTGTCCTATGGTCTGTGTGAGCCAATGTTTCATATAAGCCCTTCACTTTATTCACCTTATCAAGAGGAGACATGGAAAACCAAAATGGAAAACTTGCATGTCCTGCCCACCCCTTTTGCCCAGCTCCCCCTCCCAATCCAGAGTGGCTGAAGTACCAGAAATCAGTGCCAAGCTGGCTCAGCTTATGCTGGTGCTCAGGGCACCACCTGACTGATTGCAAAGCATCTGCTGGCGCACTGGTTTGTTGAGTCGTCCAGATATGACAGAACCTTTAGATGCTCATACAATATTCCAGGGTTTAAGACACCAACCTGAACCAACGCACTCACTTCAACACCCCAAACCCCACCTCAGGCAGGTGGGATTCCTGTAATGTATTACTGATACACCGTGCCAGCCCGCAGCAGGGAAGAGACACAGGAACATCACCAAGTTTGTCACCAAACAGCACAGAGGGTCTGATGCCTCTCGCCCACCCCTGCTCACGCCCGGGCAGCAGCACTCACCGGCCTCGGCAGCCGGACACTTGCGTATGGTGAAGATCTGCCCCAGGTCCTCCTCTTCTTCTGGAAGACCCTTCTGGAGGCGCTGGAGCTTCCGGAGGCTTTCACTGCGCTGGTGTTTCATGGAGCGCACGTGCTGGATGAGGTTCAGCTTGGCCTTGGTGGAGTAGCTACACAGGACACAGTGGTAGTAGCAGCTTTCACCTTCGACCCCGCTCTCGTGGTGCTGCAGATGCTGCGGAGAACAAAGCCAAGGGATGTCAATGTCCTTTATCACCCCCAGTCTCCTGTGTTTGTCCGATGTAAATTGCCAAAAGCCACCTGGGAATTAGTTAAGGAACCACATTTTGACACAGATCCAGCGAGACAACGCCTGCTTGTTCCCAAGGTATTACACGCTCTCCTGCTGAAGAGCATGAAAACCAAAACACACCGAAATGGGCACAAAGCACACGTGGACACAGGTAACATCCTCTCCCTCAGGGAGGGAAAGCACCAGACCCAGCAGTAACCCCTGCTCATGACACACTCGGGGCTCATTCCTTCACACCCAAAGCTTGTCCTCGGAGGGGATCCAACTGAATAACAAACTTAAAATTAAATTTGGTAAATTCTCATGGAAAACTAGGAAGAGTAAAACCAAAGCAAACCTAGAACACAACAAACCCATTAGACAGAGAAGTCCTGGACACAGTGTATGAAGCAGAGTGCCGAGCCATCCTGTCCATCACCCAGCTCTCCCCTCCCTGGAATCCAGGTTCTACTCCCGTGGACCAGGAAGGAAGCAGCAGCCTGGCCTGTAAGATGGCTGGGACAGAGACCTTGGCTGAAATGCCAATGGTGAGCACGCCACGGGTACCACCGTGAGAGGCCAGCACCTGCAGAAACCCTGTCCCCTCCCAAGCTGCGTGGTCACAGCCAATACAGCCAATTCTGGACCATCATACCACAGTTATGTGGCAAAACCTATCAACCCCCTGGTACAGAGGTCCACACCCCTGGGGAAACAGGCAGCCATTTCCTGTCACGGATCCTGCAGACATGGGAATTATTTCTTAGAAGCAGAGGGAAGAATCTACCCTGCACAGCCACGCTGGCTGCCATGGCACAGCTGCTTCCCCCTCCCCTCGGGCAGAGGGAGGTCACAGGAACTTTCCCAATTCCACAGTACGGGTGTGTCACTAGTTCAGAAAAAATGAACACAGAGGTAAAACAACATGAGATCCCTCAGTGAAGGCCTTTGGTGTTTCCACCCCACCCCAAGCAGTTCAGCTGTGCAATACTCCCTGCCAGCTCCTGCCATCCAACCCCAAGACCTCCTTGAGTCTTTGTGTCATCTCATGCAACTCTCTCCTCACCACACACTTGGCCCAAGGCACAAGCACAATGATTTGGACATGATCTTGAGGTTTGTCAATCAAAAATATTGCCTACGTGCAGCCAGGACCTTCTAGTAAAAAATTCTGATGCTTATTATCTCAGTTACAGCTGAGATAAGATTAAAGACACATATTACCCAGCGCTGTGTGCCTTGCTCACACGGAGGAAGGAGAGCCCTCTGAGTCTAGGAATGATTAAAAATAGGATATGAGCTGATGCTGAAGCTTCTCATTGGAAGAGCGAGGAAAGAGAATAAATGTATTCTAGATCTGGCTAATTAGACTAGCCTCTTTTGGGATCACGATGTATTTAATTAAATTCACTGTAATATTTGAAGAATCCACGAGGGCACTAATCCCACTGGTGCCCTCAAAAGATTTTTTGCTGTTCTCCCTTATAAGAACTTCTTCCTCATCTCATTTCTATTGTTTGCATGCGCTACCCTCTCCCTGAGCCAGAAAAAGACGAATGGCTTAAGGCAGGAAAGGTCGGCGTGCCCATCTCCGACGGGCCAGCCCGGCTCTGCCCCGACCCCGGCCACAGCCTCCTGCCCCCGCCGAGCTGCAGGCCGGGCTCTGGCTCCAGCAGCCCCAGCAGCCCCGGCCCAAAACCCCGCGCCGAGCTCGGGAAGTGCCCACGGGCTGAGCCGCAGCCTCCGCGCCGAGCCAGGGAAAACCCCAGAGAGCAATTAGAGAGAAATCCGGTCACGGGTTCAAGGAAATATTAAGGACATGGTCTCTGTGGAACCGGAGGCACAGTCTGCGCTGCTCTCATTTAAAAGGGGGTTTTAGGAAAACATTTGTTTTAAACAGTTTAATAAATGTGCCTTATTTTATGCTCTTCTCTTGCTTCCTCTCAAACATCTCTTGTGCCTCACCTGCCTGTCGTGCTGGAGGAGTCACAGGCTGAGGGTGCCACCAAGCCCAGCCTGGGCACAGCATGGCATGCACCTGATTCAACCCATCCTCCAGCTGAGGAAAGGAGCAGTCCAGAGAAAGAAGACATGAGGGCCAAGCCAGTCCAAGCTGTGAGCTGCTGGAGGCAATGAAATGTTGTCCAAGTACATGTAGTTATTGCCCATCACACTGTTAAACTTCCCCCTTGTGAGAATTTATCTGTATCACAGGAAACAAATTCAAAATACTAAACCAGAACCTTGTTAGAAGACAAATCAACTTGAAAATCAAAAGAATATATTGTTCCAAGGAAAACCAACCAACTTCTGTCAGAAAACATCGATTTCTGTGAGTCCGAGGGGGTGTTTGCCCCCTCCCTCTCCACAATAGGAAACTTCCAACATCTGGTTCTTCACGCATGGCATGCAAAATATTGATCAGGGTGAGTCAAAGCTACACTTTAAATCAGAAACAGAGAGAGGAACGCTCTGATGGAAACCATACGGCTCACGAGTGCAGCTGCCCGGGGGACACGGGTGTTCCTGCGCGTAACCGACTGCGGCTCAACACCGCGGCCTCCCAGCACCTATTCCCACCCAGCCTCACCAAACCCAGCCTGTCCGCGGGCAGGGAGCTGTGTCCTCACGGGGACTAGCACAGGAGGGTCCTGCCCAGAGGCCTTGTCTCCCTCCTCTGCCCCAGCTCGGTGCCACCTGCCCCTCGGTGTCCCCAGCCCTGCCCTGTCCCCGCGGTGTGGCCGGGCTGGTCTCACCACACCACCAGACCGACTGCCCAGCTGCCACTCTCCAGCATCTGCCCCTCAACTGTTTTCTTCTGCCAAGCAGTAAATGCTCACAGGATATGACTATGGAAATCTGATTTTTAAACAAAGTAAGGAATGATGCTACAGTCAGTTCTTGTTTCTCTCCCTCCATCCTTCACATACCCCAAACTCTTGTTTGTTTTACCATCTCCCCTTTCCCCACCCTATGCTGCCTCACCCACAGTACTTTACAATAATCATGGAATTGAACATGACCCTGCATCACCCTGCCAGACTGCAGACAGCCCCCCTCAGCCCATGCCACACAGCACACAACGTTCCTTGGAGCTAAGACTCTTAGTACACAGGACTGAGACTCAGAGTTGCTGCTCTTACACAAGTAACAAACTCACAAACACCTCTGTAAACTGTTCCTGCAGTTCATATTCACCATCTGACTTCTAAGCTTTTCAGCATCTTATAAATTTTAAAAAATCTTCTAAATTTTACAAGATGTTAGTTAAAGCACTATCTGCTCAAAATCTCTCCCGCACAAAGTTTATTCAGCCATGGTGCAATGAGCCCGATTCCAGCGGTGACAGGACAGAACCCCCCCTGAAGCACTGCCAAGGGGCACCAGAGGCTCCTCCAATCCCTCTCTGCCACGTTAAACAGCTCAGCTGCTGTTCTGGGGGACAGCTGACCTGTAACCTCAACCCACCAGGGAGATGCAACAACTCTTTGAACTACCTCATGCTTTGGATGTTTATTGTTCAATAGAAAAAGGCCCAGTCTTAGCTGGCCCGAAGTTTACCCTTCGGAGGGCTCTGAATGCAGCTCAGGACAAGCCCATCTCACAGCACCAGGAACCTCTCAAGTCTTTTGTTTGCACTGTGAGGGGCAACACCCCATCACCACCCCCAGGAGGTGTCCATGCTACAAAAGCAGTAGAACATGGGAGAAAACTCTCAAGACTCAAGGATGGCCCCTTCTTCTGCAGCCTTTGATGGGACAACCAGCAGCAGAAACTCTGCCAGTGTCCCAAGGACAGGCAGATGGTGGTCCCCAGCTGCCCTGCGAGATCCCCTGCACACATCTGTGTCTCTCTGGGCAGGAGAAGCAGATGAGGAAACAGGACTGGGGGCCAGAACCCAAAGTGGGAAAATAAGCTCATAAAGGCTGCACAGCAGCACAGCAGCAGGAACAAAAGGAACGATGTTCCTCCCTCTGGCTGTGGCAGATCCTCAGCTGACAGCACTCCAGGGCTGCGCAAGGCCTGGCGGGCACGGCCCCAGCGAGCTCCCTGCCCTCCTGCTCGCACAAACATCCTCCTCCTCACCACTCTGACCATCCTGCACGGCCAGGTGCTGTGTGGGTCACTGACAAACAGCCTGCAGAAACCTCCTCCACATCACTGCTGAGCACTCGCACATCGCAGGCTACCCTGCCATGAAAACAAAGGCCACTCCACTACCCAGAGCTTCTTGAAAAAGAAGTTGTCAGACTTCAACATCTTTGGCAGAGCTTTTCTCCACATGTAAGACTTTCCCTACCGCTGAACTCAGCACCCAGCTCCATTAGGATGGATAAAGCTAGCAGTGATTTCAAAGAATTGACAGATGCAGCTGGGGAGGAAGGAGCCAAAAGTCTGCTGGAAGGTCACAAAAGCCACGGAAAGAAGCGGCACCACAGAGGTGCACTGCGCTGGCTTTCCCCTACAAGCACTAATGTCTGAGCAGTCCCAGTGATCAGAGCCAGCACACGGAACCAGGGAGCACCTCAGCGTTTACTCAGAGAGGCTCAGGAGCTACTGGAACCACTTCAGCCCTGCCAGCAATCTGCAGTGCAGGAGAATACCCAGGGACTGACTCTTCCTCAGGGTGAGGTCAGACAGGGGTAATTAGTCACAGCCTTGGTAGGGAACACTTCAGGTGTCACTGAGGACTGTATGCCCCTGGGGAGGGACAGGAGGTGACCCTTACAGCGGGGCTGGAGGGCGGCTATGGGTCACCACAGAAAGGGACCCGACCCCGCTGCAGACCTCGGAGGCCTTGTGAGCATCTCTTGGCCCCTGCGTGCCTCTGATGTGCTGCACGAGATAAATCACACAGCCCTGCAAGAGAAGAATCTGAATTTTTAATGAAAGTCATGTGGATGCAGCTGTCTGATCCTGGTCTGTTCCAAGTACTCCATAAAAGTCAGGGCTGGCCAATCCATCTTGCTCTCCTTTCACACCTGCAGCCCCAGCTGGAATTTCCTGGAGCCGGGAGCGGCCGCAGCGCGCAGCGGGACACGCTGGCCGCGCACTGGGGAGAGACAGCTGGAGTGCCAACAGCGCTCCCCCTTCCTCCTGGAGGGGGGAAAGTTGATTCTGCATCCAGCAGGTTCAAAAGCTGAACTTCTGCTCTTTCAGATCCAACATCCTGAACTGTTTACTGCTTCCAAAGGAGCAGTGTTACAAACCCACCCCTCCTCCAGCCTCCTGCCTCCATGCATCACTCCTCCCTGCAGCAGTGCCAGTGGTGGGGCTCAGGCTCATTTGCCCTTGAGTTTCTGCAGCTCAGCTTGTGGTAATTGCTCTCTGACCCTGATCTTTCTTACCTAGAGGCAGGAAATGTAGCACTCCCTCCTGCCACAGAGGCTGAGGTACCAATCCAAGTCCCCAAATCACGTGGAAATGCCTGAGGAACAGCCACAACTGTCCCCATTAACAGCCCATCCCTTTACCCCATCACATCTGTATTTTCTGAGCTCTCCAGCCCTGCCTGGCAAAAAGTGAACAGCAACAGATGCTCTCCTTGTTAACCATGCAGCTGGTGCAGCTGTGGGGTTCCCCCACAAACCCAAAAGCAACCCAGCAAATGGGGTTTGCTCCACCAGCCCTTGAAGTCTCATTAAAAGCCAAATATTGCTCAGCCTAAGGATGGAGAGCTCAGGATGGATTTTACTGAACGTTAAATCAACCAGCAAGCATAGCCAGCAAACTCTGTGGCACTTTAACTTTAAATAATGCAATAATTATTGAATTTCCTTTTTATAACTGAAGTGCTGGAATGTAAACAATGGGGCTGTAATTGCAGGAAGGGGGGATCAATAGAGGCAATCGTTTTCAGCCATGTTAATTGTAAATACAATTGCTCCAAGATGTCAGCCTCGTTCTTCTCGCTCCCAGAATCATCCTAACGGATGACAGAGTCCAACTTTCCCATTACAGCTGTTCGTTCCTTTAAGAGGTTCTCAATCAGGTCTGATCAATCTGTCAAGATAATGCATAGAGTAAGTAAGACTCTTCCAAACACAAGCTCCCAATCAATAGCCCGGACCTGCTTAATGAGGAGGGGCTAAAGCCCAGGGGGAGGCACAGTCCCAGCTACTGCTTGGCTCCAGCAGCCAACTCCTTCGCAGGGTCTTGGAGCAGCTCCTAACAAGGACATTGTTTATGTTGCCCGTGATGAGCAGCATCCCTGCACACCCACAGTCCCACGGGGTCCGTGGACAGAGAACAACAGGGGTTAACAGAAAGCAAGTGTCAAGAAAGGTTGAACTTGTAATCACATCCCCCACACCTTTTTAATTGTGCAAAACAGATCTGCAAGCACTAATTGATCATTCCTGGGAGGAGATGCCCGAAGATGCAAACCTGTATGGGGACAGCTGACAGCCAAGAGCTTCACTAAGACTCCTTCTGTGGGAGACTTCCTTCCCATGTCTTGGGGAAGGACAAAGTCCATGGTGGAGCCAGCACTGGCCCAGTTATGCCAGCCAACCCCTCCCAGGGCAGGGGAAACAGAGTGGGAGGCTGGCTGAAGCCCTCTCGAGGGAGGGAGGAGATGCCAAGGGAGGTGAGGGAACGGCCAGAGATGCTGCTCTCCAGCTGTGGTACCTAACTCCAGTGGCACAGGTATCCCTGGCACAGCTGGGTGACCATACACCTGCTGAGCAGCCCAGAGAGGGGGAAAGGAACAGGCCTGACCGTACTTGGGCACTCTCCTACAGCATCCAGCTTTCTCTTCTCCCACAGCTCTGCTGCAAAGTCTTGCCAGCACAGGAAATCCACCCTTGGGCAAGTGCAACTTCAGCTGCAGAGAATCTCTCAGATCCCCGAAATCTCCCGAGAGACAGAGGCACAAGCGCTGCTGTTCATGGAGATGCACACAGGAGTGTGAGTATCGATCCCACTAATTATAGTGCTAAAACCAAAGCACCAGGAGAGTACATTTCCTATCAGCAGGCCTGTAAAGTGCTGCCCTCAACCCTGCACGCTCCTGCCCGGCTGTGGCTCCACCACAGGGCCCACGACAGCCCTGCAAGGGCACCTCTGCTGCCCACCTGTGCACCTCTGACCAACAGGAACCAGCCAACCTCACACAAAGCGACCTCTCCTACAACCAGTCAGGACGTGAGGGATGTCACCCAGAGCCAGCCTCACCCAGCAGCTCCTGTGGAGCAGCACAGAGCTTGGGAGTGGCTGAACTCCTCTTGCAACTGAACCAAAGCCTGGACTAAGGACATTCTGATCCTCAGGAAAGCATACAGTTTTGTCACTTCACATTTCCATGGATGCTGTCATCCCTGGAGAAACAGGGTGGAAAAGCTGCACTTCTGCCTGCAAAGCACTGGACAGACAGCAATAGGATGGAGTGACTAAAAAAGAAAAAAAAAAAGTGCCAGAATGCAGCAACATCACCAAGGAAGAGGCTCAGGGCCTCCAGTCCACTCCCTTCTCAGTGCTGGGATAGGCAGGATCCGAGGAATTCAAAGAGCCTCATCTTTTACAGGGTTAGGAAAACAAATGGGGAAAAAACAACTGAAGACAGTAACCATAAGCAGGGCTCAGAATGCCACTGCCCAGACCTTTATAACATATTTTGCACATCTACTTGAAAATAATCAGTTCAGTGTGAGTTGCTAAGCTGTGAACACTCAGGTGAACTAGAGTAGCCTGGGAATATGGAAAAACACTGGATAAAAAGTAAATTATGTAATCAAAAGGTCTGGGGGGAACCTGGAAAGACAGCAGGATCGAAATCTGTTGTCCATATTGTAATTGTGTAGCTGCTGAGTGATTGAAGAGGGCTTTCTGTAACACAGAGCCAGGCTAGGACTCTCCATACCAGTGATGTTTTGTTTCTCTGTTAGGCAGGGTTCTCTGAGGAGGCTCTGATGCAACATGCTCCTGGGTCTTGTGTTGATAATGCACCTCTGACTTAGCCACCCAAACCCCTTTGTATGTGTGGAGCCTGCTTTAAGGATTCAAATTAAAATTATTTTTCCCCCCCATATGAAATCTTTTGGAAAAGAAAAGTCTGGTCTCTGAAGGAAAGGCTTGAGGACTGTGTGACACCCCTGTGCTCTGCCCCACACCCCCAAGTCAAGGGGCACCCAGGTGTGCCAGCCCCTTTCCCCTGCCCTGGCTCCAGGTGCCCCAGGGCCTGCAGTGCAGAGCCCCAGCAGCACCAGGGAGGTGAGGTCAGGAGGGGGGGACAGGAGGGGACACCCCTGTGCAGCCAGGGACTGCTGTAACAATGCACCATGAAACCACGTGGGACATTGAAGCAGCCACAGAAACCCAGCCTGAGCTCAGGCTATTGAATAAAACACTACGGACACAGATTAACTCCCCTCGCCTGGGATTTATTGCTTCATCCATCTCCAGGGAAGTTGTGATGGACTGAAGCTTTCCTTGTTTTCATACTGCTTCTTTATAACTTCTTACAGCACTGTGCCACCTCAACTCCCAGCAGATAACCAAAACAGTAACAACAATGCTCAATCCTCTCCATAAATCACAGGATATCAGTACCAAAGACATGGAGGACACAACCTCCCCATGCAGAAGACAACAGAGATCCACGGAAAAACAGAAGACCCAGCTCATCTTCTGCCCACAGTCCACAGCAAGGACTTTTCAGGACCAGGTGGTAAGGGAGGAAGGAAAACTAAAGGATGGTGTGATGGACTAACATGACAGAACAGAAGCAGAAAAGAGGAAATATATAATACTTGAGTCTTGAAGGTGAGCTGCAAACCAGCAGAGCCAGGGAAGAGCCCTGGCAGTGGAGCAGCCCTTCTCCAGTGGCACAGGCTGCAGGGCTGGGCAGCCAGAGCACGACCCCTGGGGCACATGCTGTGCATCAGCCTACCCTGAACATGGGCTCAGGAGCACCAGCTGACTTCAGACCGTGCTGCCAAGGTAAGTTCTTTAAGTGTCTGTGAAACACAAACAGAACACAGAGCACCATGGAAATGCCCATGAGAAAATAAATAATTCTTCATTCAGTGAAAGCTTTGGATTGTATTAGACAAAGCCTGGGGCAATGTAATGAAAGAGGAAGATAAAAAGAAATGGAATAATTACTCACAGAATGAGGCAAGGATCCTGCTGGAAAAATATGTATGGAACTACTTATAATTAAGAACCAAAATAATGTCTGTGCACAAAGGGCTGAATTAAGGCAACCTGCTACTTCCTATGTTCTAGAAGGTTGTGAGGGCTCCATGAACCCAATGGACGCTAATGTGTCCTAAGAATTAGGTACAGAAATTCACACAATTTCTCCTTGCCCCACCTCCCTGAGCAACTACTCTGTAAGGAAAGGCACCAAGCTCTTGGGGAGGAGAAGCCTTCCAAACACAGCCTCCTCCAAATTTAACTGGGAGACCTCTCCCATCCTTGAGCATGTAAAGGGTTCTCAGCCCACCTGGTTTCCACCAGGAAATGACCCACAGCAATCCACAGCAGCACAACTGTCTGCCTCATGGATTTTGTACACAGCCTCCAAGCAGTTTGCAGCCTATGAACAGTTGGGTTTGCTGCTCTTTATTTCCTGCGTATATCTAAGAT
This sequence comes from Sinosuthora webbiana, assembly GCA_013397395.1. Lineage (NCBI taxonomy): Eukaryota > Metazoa > Chordata > Aves > Passeriformes > Sylviidae > Sinosuthora > Sinosuthora webbiana. The sequence continues at coordinate 57,673 of VXBN01008185.1, read as the reverse complement.
CTAATTCCACTGTAGTATAATTCTGCAGAGGGATCTACAAGAGAATAGAATGGCTCTGAGCATTAGCTGCAGCTATTCCCTCCAAGACAGACCACAGCAATGGAAAACACGGGGAGTGCTGGAGCACACTGACGCAAACAGAGCAAACCCGAGATGATAAATGTCTCTGCTCTTTGGTGCTCTCTTTGTTCATGTGTATCTGCATCCACTGGCATTTGCCTCCACAGGTACAGAAGCCCCTGGGAAAAACCAGCCCCACTATTTACTGGCTTCAGCCATTCTGGCTCTGCAATCCCAGTGGGCAGTCTGCAGACACACACGGGGTAATGACAAACACTGTGGAGGCAGCACTGATCAGCATTAGGAGGGTGTACTGACCACTGCAATTCAAAAATAAAACAGAAGCAACAGAACCTATTTTTGGGAGCAGCATCCACTCACAGTGAAAGGTGTGAGGAGGTAACAGATTTCTAAACCCTGTTTATGAAATTGCAGGTGTAACTCCAGTTACTCCAACTGCCCCGAAATTCTCATTTCTGTGACCACATGGGATTAATTTATCTGCAAAAACACCTGCTTGGGGTGGGGTTATGCTACCAGGAGGTCAGTCTGCAGGTTTCATGTTTGGATAATCCCCCTGCCCCGCCCAGAGTCAGACACTTTGACAGGCCTAGCTGGGCACTGCAGTGAATGCACTGGAAAATCCAGGTAAGTCAGAGCCATGGAGGTATGAAAATGATAAAAGCAAAGTTCCTGCTTTGTGGGACCACGAAAAACACTCACAGGCAGACAGAGGTGTCTGTAACACAGACCCCACGACATGCAAACATCTGCAGGACTCTGAAGCGTTTAAACCTCTCCCACCTATGGCTGTGGTGCTGCGGGTGCCATGGCTGTGGCTGCCGTGGCTGGAGTGCCGTGGCTGTGGGTACTGTGAGTGCCATGGCCGTGGCTGTGGGTGCAGTGCCGTGGCTGCAGTGCCGTGGGTGCCGTGGCTGCGGTGCCATGGGTGCCATGGCTGCAGTGCCGTGGCTGTGGGTACCATGGGTGCCATGGCCGTGGCTGTGGGTGCAGTGCCATGGCTGCAGTGCTGTGGGTGCCGTGGCTGCAGAGCCGTGGGTGCCGTGGCTGTGGGTGCCGTGGGTGCCATGGCTGTGGCTGCAGTGCCATGGGTGCCGTGGCTGTGGGTGCCGTGGCTGCGGGGCCATGGGTGCGGGTGCTGTGGCTGCCGGGCTGGGGGGGGCGGGNTGTGGTGCTGCGGGTGCCATGGCTGTGGCTGCTGTGGGTGCCATGGCTGCAGTGCCGTGGGTGCCGTGGCTGTGGGTGCCGTGGCTGCCGTGGCTGTGGGTGCGGTGCTGTGGGTGCCGTGGCTGTGGGTGCCGTGGCTGCGGTGCCATGGCTGTGGGTGCCGTGGCTGCGGTGCCGTGCCAGGCACCAGAGCTGCCGCCAGACGAGCGCTGTTCTCCTTCCCCACCAAAACCCCCGAGGCCTCCCGCGTGTGCGCTAACCACAGCCCTTTGAGAGGCTCGTGTATTTACAAACTAAGGCATGTTGAAATCAAAGGGGATACCATATGACATAATTCACATTAAAATGTCAACAGGCTGACAATTTATAGAGTCAATCCACCGGAGGTGGGGAGAACTAAGACGTGGTAATTGTTTAATTCCCGCTTAAACCAACAGCAGCTTCACCTTCAAAGCAGCACCGCACGCACGGCCTCTGGCTGCTGTCAGCCCTGGTGCCAGCCTGGCCCTCGGCCAGCACAGAGGCTGTGGCCTCAACCATCCACTGCCACCAAGCACGGGCTGGGGACACGGGATGCCACTCTGAGGAGCGCAGCTCCAGCCCACCCCACGGCAAATATTCACCATCAGCACAAGGACAACCAGTTTTTCAGGAAGGCAGAGTCCCTCTAGTCAGGGCACCGGTGTCCATTTCCACACCTGGGCACAGCACACCTCCCCTGGAGGGGACACAGCAGGGAAGTGCTCCGAGGGCACCGGTGAAGGAACCGACTCACCCAGTGCCTGGCACTGCACGGCCCTGGCCCCACAGGGACCTGAAAATACCACAGCAGTGGAACAATGAAAGCATGGAGTGTCCCAGCCATAAACCCCCTCGGGGCACACTTGAACTTTTTACCCCAGGTAGACGGCAGCATCTTTGCCCACATCAAATACGTTGTGTTGTTTTGTGATACTCCACACCGGCACCTCAGCCCACTGACATCCCCTGCCCCTGGACAGGCTGCTGGACCCGTGTCTTGTAGCCTGCAATAAAGCATAAGGTAGGCAGGAGAGGGAAACGTGCACCACTGGGAGAAATTTTACCTGGATAAACCGCAGCCAATAAATTTTCTATAAATGCCAGCTAATGCTGTCCCTTGGAGAGCACTGGGCAGGGACTGCCGGGCTCCAGAGCCCTCGGCACAGCCTCGCTGTCTGTACATAAACAGTAACACCTCATTCTCTCTTCTACCTCATTAACTGAAACGCATTAAAACAAGTGTGCACTGGGAGCAGCAAATGAGACTGTTAAACCAAGCTGATATAATCCTCATCAGCTGTGGGAAATGAGCACACATCCATTACACTGAATCAAGCCGCCAACTGCGACTCACCGAGGATGCTGAGACCCCAGGAAGATGCTCTTCCCCCGCAGCTGTACCAGGGAGCCCAACCACTGCCTCCAGCACACCCTCATGGGGCATTTCCAGAGTGCTGGGGTTGCGTTTCCATTCCAGCAGCTCCCCCATAGCACACAGCTGGGGGCTGTGTCCACTACGTCCAGAAGGAATCTGCTCAGTGAGACGCAGGGAACCATCTGACTCCTCCAGTATCCAAGTAGAACAAAAGGCCAAGGCAACAGAGCAGACACACGGAACACGGGACATTTCCCAAGCCCAGGCTCCCATGGGGACACGCCCCTGCAGTGTGACAGCACCTGACCACAGCAGGGCTGGCCTCAGGTGACGGACATGTGCCCAAAGGCACCAGCCTGCAGAACCGCACAAAGGGGGAAGACACCACAACTGCCCCGATAAAGGCCCCAGCAGTGACACCACTGTGGCACCACGGCTGTCCCCATTCCCCCAGCTGGCAGCCAGATGCTGAACAGGGGGGAGTCTCAGCTGAGGCTGACAGCTGTCACACAGTGACACTGGCTTTCAGCACACAGGACCAGCTCCACACAAGGATACGGAACTGCTCCCTTCTTCTGCAGGGCCATCACGTCATGGCTGTGCCTTCATGAGCAAAGATTTGCTTAAAATGTCGAAGAAATGTTCATTCTGCCTCCTCCCTGAGGAGGTGGAGCAGGGAGCCGTCCCGATGCTAAAGGAACCAGACAGACTACATTCACCTCAGACAGACAGACAGACAGCATGGTGTGCCCTCCGCCGCCTTGGGTCTGAACTGCTGACCTCACCAGAGCAGCTCAGGTTTCCAAACCCTCTTTTCCTCATGCCAAGCAGATCTGATGAGGCAGGATGGGGTCCCCTCTGCCTCACCCCCAGCCCCTGCGCCTCAGCCCTGTACTCGCAGCAAGAATGTAAACAACTCCTTCAATCCTCACAGCTGCTATTTCACTTTTTAACTCAACAGAGCTATTACACGGCATTTCCCCATGTGCAGTCTGTGCACAGTGCAGCCCAGACCAGGCTGCCTGGGACTCGCTCCTCCCTGTGGAACAGGACACCCTGGGGTCTCCCTGGCAGCTCCCAGCAGCCTGCGCAGGCATTTTGAACGGGGTCCATGAAGTCTGTTTAACCAGCATGATGTGTGCAACAGAATCACAAAGAAACAGGCATTTAAAGTGACATCTGTTGGATTAATTAGCTGTGTAATTAGCCTCCCCTCTGTGGAGACAGGCTTTGTTACTGCTGCCTGAAACTTCCCCAGGTGATTTTCTTTGTATCCATCCTTCCCTGAGCACACGGAGGAGCTGAGTGGGTGAGATGGGGCTGTACTGCCTGAATGAGGGGCAGGAGACAGCCCAGAGCCCACGGAGCAGCTGAGGGGCAGAAACTGGCTCAGAGAACCCCAAATGCTACATCTGTGTGGTGGAACCCAAACAGGAATGTCCATCAGCCTGAGCATTCTGCTGGTCTGCTCAGAGATGAAAGGCAGGGATACAAGTCAGGCATTTATATCCCCCCCAGTTAAATCAGAACATCTCTGCCTCCTGCAGCCAGCTCCCCAGCTCCCTGGCCTGTGAGCCCAGAGCTGACAGGGGGGGTCACAGCAGGCTCAAACAGCTGGGGGACACAGCAGCCACTGCACTTGTACCCGAGCCACGGCCAGCTCAGCAGAACAGAAAAATCCCAAGGTAATCTCCAGGACAAAGAGGAAACCCGGGATCCTGGGAACGGCTGCCCTGCACCGACGGCTCGATGGCCAGACGCAGGTATCTCCCTGCTCTGAAGCACAACAGAGGGATGCTGTGGGGGGACAGGACGGCGTGCTGGGCTCTGCCCCGCAGCCCAGGGCTGTAGGTGCACAGCCTTGCCTCTGCCAAAGCCACCTGGAGCCAAGGATCTCCCAGCAGCTGCAGCCAGGCTCACCAGAGCCCGTCCAACCGTACCCCAGGGCTCAGCTTCCAGAGAACCTGTTGCACAAGTGCAACTTATTGCCTAATTTGACTTGCAGAACTTATTACCCACGTCACAGTGCAGGAGCAGGATTTTTACGACTGGCAAGAAGGGGAAAAAGCCCATTATGGTATTAAGTTATGTATCATGCATACATTATTTATTGTAATTTAATGAATTCCCTATGAGATAGCAAACAGAGAACCTCCCATGCTGCTTCCACAGCAATCCTGGGGACTTTGTTACAACAGCCTTTAGGATCAGTTCAGTTAAAGCTGGAGAAGGACGACACAGAGTCCTGTAGCCCAGTGCACTGGCACAAACAGAAACCAGCAGTCCATGCCAGGTCACATAGGCTGGGGAAAGCACCTTGTGGGCCCCTTCCTGGCCTTCTAACCAGCCCCTACCAGAGATGGATGCTAATGAATGCCCATCCATTATTTAATGAGGTCGTCGCCAGCGAGCCTACAGCTGCAGAACTGGTGCTTGGCCAGGGCTGGTACCCAAGGCACTGAAAACCTGACCCTGCCCAACTAGAAAGGAGCTAAGAGCATTCTGAGGTCTTCGAGGCATATTCCTGTGTTGAGGAATCCACCTGGTCCAGGCAGCTGGACTCAAAACACAGACTGAAATGCCAACTGAGCTCTGGGGTCCAGCCCAGGACAAGAGGCCGTGAGCTGCCAACCTTTGGGATGACAAAGGGCATGAATGTCAGTGACTCCAGCCAGGTGAATGGGCACTGGGAGACACAGCAGGACTGGGAATTGCCAACCTCTTGGATGGCACAGGAGATAGGAGTCCACTAACACCAGCAAGGTGGATGGACAGGAAGACAGGGGCAGGAGCCAAAGACCTGGAGACTTGTGCGTGGGTAGACTATGAGGATATAACAGCCCAGGTGCTCCTCTATTGGGGGCTCCTCCTCAGAGGCACCAGCTCAAACTGTTTCTCTGTTGCTACACTAGGAGTAAAGGGCTGAGACTGTGCCATGGGAAGCCTGGTGTGCCTGGGTGAGTGGGGGCTGTGGGGAGTCCTGCAGGACCCACCCGGTCCCTGGGGCCACCACTGGAGGGGCTTCGGTCCCAGCGTGGGATCCTCAGGGGGAACCACTCAAACACAGCTCTTTAGCACAGGCTTTGAGCCCTGCACTGCCTCAAACCAAGCTGCCTCTCAGCACCTCTACCCCCTTGCTTCAGCCCTCCTAAACCCTGGCTTGTTCCAGTCCTACCAGCTCGTCTTCAACTGTGTGTGCTGGGTGTCTGCAGGATGTGGGGAAAAGACCCTGACAAACATGCTGTGGTAAGATCCTGGACACCATACTGGGCTAAGACCCCAGCATCAGATGGGTAAGGCCACAACAAACAGGCCCATTTCCTGTCCTGGACAAGCATCTTCTGGGGTCTCCTGACTGGAGCTTCCCACAGCAGAGCTAAAGCTGCAGGCAGGAGAGTAAGTGGATGCCTACCCCTCTGCTCACAGCAGCTGATCACCCAGAAGACAATGCCAGTCTTCTGGATCTGGACCAGCATCTCTCCCTGCAGGCTCTCCTCTGCAGAGCAGCGACCTCCCACACCTGCCTGGGGGGGACAGTGGGGCAGTGACAGCTCAGACCACCAGGGCAAGCTCTGCCAGAGCCCCCCTGCACCAAAGCTGTGGCCAGAACCACTCTGGCCTGTCCCTGAACATCCCAACAACAAGCATCACCTGACACGGGAAAATTCCTGCTTGGAAATTTAAATACTCATCCACATGTTCCAAAATTACCAGGATAAAAGAATGAACCATGAACACAGACAGAACTGGCATCACACACAGGAAAGGGTCAGATGCACACTGACACTCCATCAACACGGTGACACCTTGTTTTCAGAAGAGGCTGAGAACAGCTTTGCGAGACCCTCCCTGCCCTGTGCTGAGCCTCTCTCCCAGCTGACCCACAGCTCTGGGTGAACAGACCACTCCAGACCCACTCCAGCTGCTCTGCCCATGGGCTGCTACAGAAGCCAGGGAAAACTCAGCTTATGTAGACTAAGATAAAGCTTGACAAGGTGTTTTTCTGTTCGATTTTTTTTCCCTTGAGTTTGGTTTGTTTAGTTGGGTTTTGTAGCCCGTTCTCACAAATATTTTGAATTCTAAACCCCATCTGACCAAGGGGTTTTAGCTCCACGTTCTGGGGAGCTCCTGGTTCCTGCTGTGTGACCAGGGCTCCTGTTCCAGCTGCACTCTCACTCCTTTGTTATTTACGTTGCTTTTACAGGCTGGTTTCTTTACTAAGCTGCTGGCTGCACATGGCTCAGCACTTACTGGAAAACTTGAAAGAAAAACCTAAGTGACAGAGGCCCATAAATAAAACATAGAGCAAGCAATGCTGTGTGCTCTCAGCAGTTCTGATTCCAACCCTTTCAAAAAGCAGTGCAGAGAAAGGAAAAGTTCTGTGATCCTGCACTAACAGACTTTGGTATTCAATACCTAAAGGAAGGTAAAGACGTCTTTTAATGCCAGGAGAAATCTGTCACTCAGAGGAATGTGCAACCTCATGAGGGAGGTGTCTTAAAGGGTTAAACTGATATGGAGAGCTTTTTATACCAAAATACTTGTCAACCCCAACAGGACCAAAGGTACTGGATCATAGGGGTCTGTCCTTCTCACACTGGCAGTTCATAAACTCCTTTCCCTGTGAGTTTATCCAAGACTAGAGGATGCAGATTTGAATTAAAGGTTTTGGAGACCATCTTTAGGAACAACTTTGTAGGGAGACTTAAATGAGTATTTATTTCCCTTGTGAAGCTGCCACTGGAATTTGTCTTAAACCTTGTAGGAAATCAGCTCAAAGTCCCTCATATGCTGTAATTTAAATGGGCTTCAGGCACAATTTGTGTTGCTCGAGAGTGTAATTCAGAGCTCTGATGCTGCATCTGTATTCCAAGAGATAAACTTGCAAAAATAAAAAAAGCCAAAACACACTGAAGGCAGACAGCGAGTAAATCAAAGGTTAATAGAGCTCTAAATCTCCTAATGAGCATGACAGACTTTCTGTGAGCAACTTTACCCCAAGAACCTTAAAAGGCAGAGATGGGAGGAAGTCTGTGATAAAAATCAACCCCCAAACACGTCTCCTTTTGCCCACGACATCATCTGGGTATTTCAGAACTGAATCAGCCCAGCTCCTGGCAGCCCCAAACGGAGCTCTCCCTGGGCTGGTCCCCAGAGCTTTCCTACACTGAAGTCCTGCAGGGAGCATCTCCTGCCAGCCAAGTGATGGGATGAGAAGACTCTCAGCTTGACCTTACTGCAGAATTATGGCAAGACTACCTCACACCAATCCAAATGCAGCAGTATTTTATTAAACCAGCAATTTCCCTAGCACTGAAATTTATGAAATTCTCAAGTTCTCCTCCACCCTGAACTCCTGTGTCAAGCCAACTCCAAAGTCAAAGGTCTCCACCCAAATCATTCCAGCCATCTGCCAGTCCTGCAACTTTCTCTGGTATCTTCTAGGGGGTTTTTTAAGCCTTCCTAAAACAATCTAAATTGAACACAGTATTGAACCATCAACAAAGTGAGGATTTACACAGTTCATGTATTATCCCCTTGCCCTTCTGCATCCCACTGATCATTGAGGCAATGCCTTCAAAAGGACTGGCAAATATCCCACATCCTGCTTGCAGGAAGAACAACTTTAACCCCCCTTTTTTGTGTTTTCTTCTTCTTTTTTTTTTTTTTTTTTAACACGTGGGGAAGCAGGAAGCCTAGCCCCCATCCCTCCTCTAGGGTTGTCTGCCCCCCATCCCTCTAACACTGTGACACCAAATTCCATCAATCATTTCCTGTGAAATAGTTCACGTTGTAAAGTTCTTCTGAACTGTCACAGCTTTTCAGCTAAGTGGTCCACTCTTTTTACCTTATAGCTGATTTTTAAATTTGCCCTTTAACTCCATTTTTGGATCACTTACAAACACAGAAACCCCTATATCTTTCCAATCCTGTTTCTCCATCCTGGAAAGTTAAGTTTTTATTTTACCTTCTGTTTCACATCCTTCACCTCCCTACCCCTGCCCAGACCTGGGCCCAGCCCTTCTCTGAAACATCCAGTCATTATCATTCCAGTTTGTTCATGGAGAATCTTATCAAAGACCCTGGGAATCCCCTGTCCCTGCAGCCCAGCCCTGCCCGTAGCCTGGCTGGCTCCTTCCAACAACTGAGTGCTGCAAGAACCCCACTTCCAAAAGTCTGTTTTTCCCCTTCCTAATCCATATGCCTCCAGGACTCTTGTATTACAGTTTCTTTCAATCTGCTGACTCAATGCTTTGCAGTTTCTGGCCCACATTACTGCCAGGAGCCTTTGCCCCCTCCTGTGGGGCTCCTCCAGAACTCTTCAGAGCAGAGTCCTGCTAAGTCAATGACATTTTCCTTCATGGCTCCTCCACGTGAGACCACCCTTCAGGATTTATCCTCCACACAGAGGTACCTTTCAATTCTGCTCTTAAACACACGAGAAGAATTCTCTCCTCCTTCCCCTCCCTGTAACACAGGCCTTCTCTTTCCCTACCTCCACATGCAAAACTTTCCTATTTGATCACACTGGACTTTCCGTGGACTTTGGCCAGGCTCCCCCCGCTCTGTTTTCTCAGGGGTTGTTACATTTAACACAAACACCTAAGGTGCTTTTGGTAACTCCTCTGTGACCTACACACATCACGCCCTTCACTGTATCCAACGGTAGCTCACCTATTTTCACATCATTTTAACTCCAAAGTTGGCTACTATTAGAGAAGGTACTCTTTTTGCCTGGTTCTATTATGGAAGGACACTGAATTTGAATACATTACCATCATTCAGGAACTACATCACATACAATATTCCACACACCCTCAGGGATTAAAACTTTCTGGGGATTTTCCAGCAGGTTTCTTTGAGAATCCCGTGACCAGCAAAGGAGACACAAGCTCCTGTGGGAGAGGCACGATGGGCCAGTGATGCTCCAGGGTGGAACTGAGGCTCTCTGCTGGGGGAGCAGCTGGGGGAGCACATCCTCCTTCCCTTCCCACAGGTCAGCTTTGCTTCTGTCCCAGCCAGCACAGACCCACAGTTCCATCACCACGAGCACCATCAGCACTGATATTAAAGAGTCATTCTCCTGCACACTCTGCATCTCTAGCTAACAAAGAGCCTCTATGCATGGCACCATGTAACCCAAACCCTCTCCTTCAGACTCCCTATTCCCTGAAAAAGTGAACTCAGCACTTGGAAACACTGAAAAGGAAGACACTGAATGAACTCATTGAAGGCACTTGCTGGCAGTCTGGCCAGCAGTGTGTTTCTTCAGTAGTTCTTTGTTTAAACTTCTTCTGAGCTGCACATTCTGAACTGGAGATTGTCAGGAAGTTGTAGGAAATGTCCAAACCTGGCTCCTTCTCAAGCAGATTAATTCCTCCTGCAAACTCCACCTGTGCAGTAGACTGGGAACTCGTGCCCAATCTCCTCCAGATGTGTGGAGCTGCTGCTCTGCCTGGTGCCAAGCCCTGTGGCCACGAGGAGACAAGCCAGGGCTGCTGCTCCAGGGAGCTGCACTTGTCTCTGCCTCTGCTCACAGCCACCCTGTCACCCAGCCCATGTCCCAGCCGTGGGAGGATGGGTCTTCAAACCCACCACCTACCTCGAGCCACAGCATCCATCTCAAAAATGTAATGCCATGCATTGGCAATGGTGCTCTTGCTCTCTCTTCAGGACATGAACCCCTCAGTCACCCAAGGTGGTCAGCAGCCACAGGAGAGGCACAGGCACCACGTTCCCCCAGCAAGTCCCAGATAAACAACAGGATTTCCACTTTAGGCACAGAATTTTAGGGGGACAGCAAGGAATTATTACACAACAAGAAAGGAAAGGTTACCAGACCCTTGCAGCTTTTTGCCATTCCTGTCCCCTTACCCCTGACAGGGAGGAGGCCTGAGAGAAGCTATTGCGATGCACAGGATGAAGATGGCAGCAGAAGACCAGACCTTCTCCCCTGGCACTGGGAGTGTTGCAGGAGAAGACTAAAAGGTTCACCCGACTGCAGACTGCCAGTGTCTCCAGATCACATTTTCTGGCAGCAAGTAACACTGACAGAAGTGGCACTTGGACAATGCAAGCAGCCAATAACATGTGATTTAGGAAAAAAATGGCAAAAGCAGCAGAATAAGGAGGATTGTGTGTGATAAGCCCAGTGTGTGCTCTCACCCAGCAGCATCTGGAGAGGATTTTCTCCAGCAGGCAGGGAAGAACTCGATTACATCCAGTTAACTGTGCTCTAAACTGATTATGCATGTGCCAGGCTAATGGATTACATTAGCAAGAGGAAAAATAACATCCAATCAATCTCAATTTACTGCAGACCACACCAAGGCCTGAGAGAAGAGAAACCATTCTGTGAACTCCCCCCAGTGCTGCTGCATCCCTCCAGTTCTCAGCAGAGCCGTGGTGTTACAGCTGCCGAGGACCGGGACGCCCTGCTCCCGCCCTGCTCCTGCCCTGCTCCTGCCCTCCTCCTGCCCTCCTCCTGCCCTGCTCACGCCTCCTCCACGACATCAATCCCTGACTCCAGCCATGCCACAGCAACACACCGTGCACCCAGCCACCCACCAGCCTCTGCTCCCAGCTTTATCCAACCACACTTGAAGGCCAATACATGGAACATTCCAAAGGAATCCATTACTCTGAAACACGTTATCCTTCAGCTGGTGTTTCGCTGCTGCTGTGCCAGAGGCACCACAGGGCTGCAGCAGCACTGAGACTGCCCAGGCCTCTCACAAACCTGAAAACTGAAAATTCCTCTTTGCCTGCCCAAGGAAAACATCTAGGAATCTTGATTACAAGAACCTATGCCTGTCCCCTGATGCTGGTGGGATTTTTTTCCCCCCTTTTCTTTTCCCTCAGCGAGAGAATTCCAGTGCCCTCAATTGTTTTTCCCCACTGGAACCCACTGTAGATGAAGGGCCTGGACAAAGAAGACTTTAAACCTTTGCAATGTATACTTAAAAGAATGATATTATATGTAAAAAGTCGTAATACAGCTTTCAAACAACTCTCTTGTACCCCAAACTGACCTCCAGAGAGGAGATTCTGTTCCGTCAGCTGGGTTCTTGAAGTCTCACGGGGACTGTCCTGCCCCCAGTTTCCAAGCTGAGTAACTCTCTCAGGTCTCCTGCACACCAGAGAGCAGAGGTGTATGTGCAGACCTGATCATTTCAGGAGCCAGATTCTGCTGGGTGAGGCTGGATCCCAGCTCAAGATGGAACAATCGCTGTCACAGCCATCCTGGCCTCAACAATGAGCTCAGAGAAACACAATGCTGCTCTGGGCAGCTCCCCACCAGCTCCAGGTAGATCCAACAACCACAGCTCAAGGTGAACCTTACATGATGCTCCTGGTTATCGCCTTCCTCCCTGAATTTGCTGGAACTGTTAATTCCTAGGAAAAATCCAGGAGTTTTGAAAATGTGCCTATACTGTGATGTGGGTGGGTACTATTGAGCTCAATGTCAGGTTCTTAAATTCCCGTTACATAAAGAACAGTTTTCAAAAAAATAACTGACAAGTGCAAGGTACACTCTGCGTGTATATAAAGAAACCTCAGCATATTTGGGGGAAAGCAGGAAGAAAAGGATGACGACAGAAAGAATATAAAAAACCTGTGAGGAATGAGCAGACAATGAGCGGGAGAACACGTGTGAATGGAGGGGATGCGGCTGCTGAGATTTATGGCAATTCGTACCTGATTGTTCATACTAAAGCTATTATGGGATGATTAGAGAAAAAGGTGAAGCTTTAAGTCCAGTGAAAATCAATAGAAACGTCTGGAGCAATTCTGCTGCACGAGTGAAAGGACTATTTACTGTATCCGGAGCTCCTCTTGGGTTACAGCCCACAGGGTTTGGGCCAGCAAGGGGAGGGGGCTGGGGACCAGACGAATGAGACAGGAAAGAGAAGATGGTTATAATGGTTGTAAAGACAACACGGAACGAGGCGGGGGGAGGAGAAGTAGAGACAACAAGATGGGAGTGACAGCCCAAACACCGCTGTGGATGAAAACACACAATGCCTCCAAGGCGCAGGGCCACGCTCACGGCTCCTCTTCCAGCCTCCCCCCTCGCCCAGCACCCAGCAGGGCTTTGCTTACAGATCCCAGCACGGACCTACACAGAGCACATCGGCACTGCAGCGATGGGCCCTCCACCCGCCCGAGCCAGGACCAGCACAGGGACCCCACTGAAAGGCCTCAAGTGACACAAAGTGACAAACTCGTATGGGAAAGGGCCAACAAACCACAGGCAAATGTCACCCTGCACAACCTTTCTAACAGTGATTGCTCAATTTCTGTGCAGAGTATCACAGCTGCAGAGCCGTAAGACACACAAGCCCCCTCTCAAGCACTGTGGCATGAATATCTACTGGTCTGAAGCCTGGACAACCACAGTCACTAACAGAACACAGGCTGAAGAACTGCAGCACGCAGTGAGATTGAGTGCCAATGGACAGCTCTCAGCAGCTGATCTCCAAAGGGTCACAGTCCACTGTGGTTCAACATAGATTTTCCCTGGAAAATGAAAGGAGACGAAGCAAAGCCAACCCTTACCTTATAGAGCTTCAGGCTGGCCTCGTGCCGCGAGTTCACGGTGTGAAGACGTAGCTTCTCCAGACTGTTGGTGTAGTAGTCACACGCGTTGCATTTCAGGTGGACTGGGTTCCCAATGGCCACACACTTGAGCCTCCATTCGTTGGCTTTGCCACCCTCCTTGATATGTGCCACCAGCTGGTATTTCTGCACATGCTTGTCCGTCTTGCAGTGGAGCTGGAAGTTGGCCTTGAGCTGTGTGTTGTAGCGGCACAGCTTGCACTGGTACGAGTCCCCCATCACCGCCTTCCACTCGTCCTCGGGGAGGCTTCGCTCCACGTTCATGTGGAGGCCCAGCATGTCCAAATTATCTGTGGTGAACTTGTTGCACACAGCACACTGGAAGAGCTTCAGCGACGGGTCATTTGTTTGCGTGAAGCTTTCACCCAGGTTCATGAGCTCCTCGGACACCAGCTGTCCACCGCCCAGCCGCATGTCCAGCGGGATCTCGCCACCCACTGCACAAAGAAAAAAGGGAAGAAGGGGTCAGAAAGGCTGAATTCCTGCCAGAAGATAAACACAGAGCAGAACATAAGCTGCTCCCAAGTGCCACCTGTGTACCCACAAACACACAGTGAGGCCACACGCAGCTGGTGTCTCCCTCTGCCCACTCCTCTGTGCTGCTGGTCTGCACCAGAGCTGAAGAAAAAAGTTATTGCAGCCAGCATAGAAGGCTGGGAATGGACTGCTATCACCCTTGCTACCTTCTTGCAGAAGGATCATCCAGCCCTCTGCCAATCAAAGGTGGTAAGAAAATCCTACAGACTTTGACAGATGAAGAACTCCATGGCACCACACTGAAAGATTCTGTGGCTATTTCAAGAGCAGCATTAACGCTTCATTCTGTTTTTTCTTGCCTCCCTGGAGAAGCAAATGCTACCTCATGCAGTAGCAAAGCACAGTCCCTACCACATAAAGCAAAGGTCAACAGTCACGAGCCCAGGTGATGGCCACATCACAGGGAGGTCACCACACTGCTATCACAAGTTGGCAACAGTGCAGAACTTGGCATGGACAGAAACAACCTGAGAAGTGCCACTCCTGCACTGTTATATCTCATCACTTGTCCAAGAGTTCAAAATGGTGAAGAATCTTCTAAAAACAGTTTTGACAAGGTAAAGACAACAACTAATAGAGGGTGCGAGAGCATGTCAGGGAGGGCCAGGAGGACCCTGTGTTTGCCAGGCTAACTCTTCAAACCAGAGCTCAACTCTTCTCACTCACAGCTACTGAGCACAACAGGCTCCTGCTCACACCAGAGCACCTGAGAGATGCTGATGGAGAAAATCTGAACAAGCACAGAGATAAACCAGGAGCCCTGTGCCACTTTGCTCTCCTTTTCCGTTTTTAAGACATTCATGCTCTTTCTACAGCTTTTTGGTATTTTACCTTGATTTGATGTCACAGCTCAGCTTAACAATTCTACAAAAGGAACCAGGTCAACAATTCCTCAGTTAATCAAAAAGAGATGTTATTTCCTTAACTTTTCATTTCCTATGTTGCAACTTATTTGCTGAGAAGCAAATGCTCTTTAAGGCGCTCTCTCCTGAACTCACCATGCAGGAAAAACCCAAAAGCAGACTCTTCTGAATTATTAATGTTCTGCTCAGTTTTGGACCAAAGTGTAAGAAAGATCTGCTTCACTTCTTGGCGTGTATATCCGAGTCAAAAGGGCCAACCTGGTGTCAAGTGCTTATTAACACAGGCAGGGCCTCCCTCTGCAGCCCTCAGCATGAGATTTGCAACCATCAAGCGCACAGCTCACAAACTGCTCTCCAGGCAGCTCCTGGACATCCAAGGCCCTGTCATTCACTTTAGGAGCTTCAGTTAAAACACTCCCAACTTACTACAACTGCCCCATGCTTCTGGATGGGGAGGGGCTCTGAGCTTCAAAAGCCTCCAATCCCATCTGTCACTGGCAGCAGAGGAACACCACCCCTTCCACCCCTCTGAAACCTGCTTACCTTGTCTTCTCAAGGCAACCCAGCGTGGAACAAACCAACCCCGAACAAATACACCTGCCTTTGGGAGTGCCAGCAGGTGATTGCACCCCCTCTCAAAGCTATCCACCAAACTATTCCCACTCCTCACCACACCCAGGAGGAGCTCTCAGGAAACACCGTAGTTAGGATGCTTTCCACAATGAGGAAGAACATTCAGCGCCATGGCATCTGTAACTCGTGTCTGCTGTTCCGTTAACTCCCTATGAAAACTCTTGGAAAACGTACTAGAAAAGCCACAAGATGAAGAAAAACCGCTCTGGGTGAAGACAGATGAAAAATCTGCACTGTGCAGCCTCCATCCTCGACCACCACACAAAGGCAGCTCACGAGGCCACAGTGCCAGGCCCCTTTTCTGGCTCTCTCACATGAACATGGTGGAAACCCCTTCAGCCTCACCTAGAGACGGAGCCATCGTTGCCATGGGGTTGGTGGGATCGAGCTGGAACCCCCCCATCATGAACTGTGCATCTGAGGAAGTGCTGTCCATCTTCAGGTTGGGAAGGTTCATGTTCTGCGCCAGGTAATACTGGTAGAGCTCGGCCTCGGCGGGGGACGGCAGGCTGCCGAGGCCCAGGTGCCGGTTATGCTGGATTTGGGACATGTTTTGCTGAAGCAGCATCATATTGTGCATGTGCTTCTCACTGGTCATGTGAATCCGAAGGTTTCTGGCTACGTTGGTCTCATAGTCGCACACCTCGCACCGCCACGTGGGTTTGGTTTTTGGTTTGGTGGGGGAGGGAGCCCCACAGGTGCTGCCGATGTTGGCGGCGGCGGCTGCCGCGGCTGCAGCCGCCGCCGCCGCCGCCCCCGCGGTGTGGCTGAAGACTTGCTCTCCCCCTCCGTTCTGCAGGTTCTGCATGTTGTTGAGATGCTTGTCGGACTGCATATGAATACTGAGGTTGCCTTTGGTAGTTGTGGAGTAGTTACAGACCTCGCAGCGGAAGGGCTTGTAACCACAGGTGTAGCTCTCGCCCCGCGCCAGCCGCGGGTGCGGCTGCCCGCTCTTGCAGTAGACGCAGGAGCCACCCGGCTCAGGATGTTTCTCCTTCATGTGCGCCTCAAGCGTCTGCTGGTACTTGTAGTGCCAATTGCACTTGGGACACTTGAGTGTCTTACATGAGTTGCGAGAATGCATCATAGTCATGTGGCCACCCAGCGACCGCGAGGAGCCCAGGACCGTGTCGCACTTTGGGCACTCCACGCCGCTCCCCGAGGGGCACTCCCCACCCCCAAGTTCACAGAGGGGGCCAGCATGCTGGTGATGGGAGATGTAGCTCCCGTCCTCGCCCTCTGCACTCTCATTTGGTTCTGGTGCTGTGGCATTGTCTTTATTGGCACTTTCATCGATGAAGTCCATCCTCCTGCTGCCCTCGGCCACACTGGCTCCGCCACCCTCATTGTTAAAGCTTAAGTGATTCCTCCTGTTTGCACCATCAAAGACAAAGGAAGAAGCAGAATTAGAACTAGTAGAAGCCGTGCCCCGTGACAGGGTCTGGAGCACGTTAGGCATTAAGGGAGAGTTAGAAATGCTTTGGTTTGAGAGAGCAAGGTCCTTTTTGCTGCTGCCACTGCCTGCCACAGCCCCAGCATCCTCCTGGGGCCGGTCCTCCAGTTCATCCTCCAACTCGTTTGGAAATAGTCCTTTGCAACCCTCATCATCCTCATCTTCTTCCTCTTCCTCCTCTTCCTCTTCCTCCTCCTCCTCTTCCACCTCCTCCTCCTCCTCCTCTTCCACCTCCTCGGCTGGCTCCACCTTTTCCGAGAGGCTGTCCTGGTCGTCCCCCTCTTGTTTCTCCCCCCCTGCCACCCCAGGGTCCTTCCCCTCCGAGGATTTGGTGGGACTGGAAGCCAGCGGGCCTAGGGGGACTGAGGTAATGGGAGTCTTCAGAGCTGAGCTGGTCAGCCCACCCAGGTTGAGGAGTGCACTGGGGGCCAGGACACCCGCAGCCGGCGGCGGCTCAGCTCCGCTGGCCGCCCCGGCCTGGAGGGCCTGCTCACCTTCCATGCAAATGCCACTGAATTTACCATAAAAACTGTGTCCAGGGCCTATGAGGTTAGCTGTGGAAACGAGAGGGTGCTGAAAGGTTTTGTTTTTTGGTTCCAGAAAGCTGACAAGGGGTTCCTTGTCTTTGCCTATCCCTTGGATGATAGCGGAGATGTTCTTATTGCTAAGAATTTTCCGCTCCTCCTCACTCAGAGTCATTCGGTGGTCGTGCACGGCATGGGTCACGAACGAGCGGACATACCCAAAGGAGAGCTTGCACAAGAAACACATCAGGATGGGCTTCCTCTTCCCATAGAGCACAAAGCCATCGAATTTGGACAGGTCCACATTGTTGGGAACATCTTTGGATACGCAGGAGCTTTTGGCAGAACCGTCGCTGTTCAGGTAATCCTTGTTGCTTTTGTGTCGCACATCGAAGACGCGGAAGCTGTGCAGGACGGGGCTGATGCCCGCCAGGGCTGAGGTATTCGGGAAGGCCTGGTCTGAGCCCTCAAACCACTTCCCGAAGGATGAGGCTATGTGGAAAGTGTTGATGATCTGTGGGTAGACGGGAGCGGCAGCAGAGGGCTCTCCCTGCTTGGGCAGAGAGTTCGGGAGCAGCGAGGGGAGAGCCCCGCTGCCGCCGGCAGCCCCGCTCTGCACCAGCTGGCTGAGGCTCTCCACGATGTAGGCCGAGCCGTCGGGCTGGTAGACGATCTCGCCGGCCAGGTTCTCCACGTCGCTCTCCTCCTCGCCGTCCTCGCTGCTGTCGCTCCCGCTCTCCCCCCGCAGCGGCGGGGGCGGGCGGGCGCCGGCACAGCGGTGCTCCATGTAGCTCTGCAGGCCGGCAAAGGAGGCCGCGCACTGCCCGCAGCTCACCTCCTTGCCCGCGGGCTCGGGGCCGGGGCCCGCCGCGCTGCTCTCGGGGCCGCGCTCGGGGAAGGGCACCCTCAGGCTGTCCAGGGGGCTGCAGCTCTCCGCCGCGGGCTGCTCCATGCTGCCGGCCGGGTCAGGGAGGTGGGCGCTGTTGAGATCAGTCCATTGCTGGTGCTGAGGAATGCCGCACCCATTGTCCTTCCCAGGGATGACGGGCGAGTCACAGCCTTCCATGGCAGGGCCGGCACGGAGCGCTCATTGCACCCGGTACGGCTCCGACCTGCGCGAGGGAGAGAAGGAGAGAGGCAGGTGAGTCAGGGTGCCCCCGCAAAGACCCCACCACCACAAGGGTTCCTGCTTCTCGGGACCAAAGTGGGGAGCCAAGACGGGCCCCAGGGACAGGCAGCCCAGCCTTGGGGAAGGTACTGCTGGGAATGAGCAATGCAAACATGTTGGCAGCAGCAACAAGAGGCAAACTGAAGGGGCCTGGAAGGTGGCAAACACCTCCTTAACATCTTTCCTAAAGGGAGCCAGCAGGAAGACTGTAGGACCTGCACTGTCACCCCCAAGGCCTGGGGTCTTCAGAAAACAAAACATCACGGGAAAGCTTGTGACAGAAACGAGATATGACAACAAAACAGTTCTGTGGCTTTACAACTGTATTCTCTGGCTCCCCCTTAGGCAGACGCTGTTTTTCTGGGTGTTGCCCTTCTGCTAATGGCTTGGGAGGCCCTGACCCAGCGCTACCACACGTGACCTCAATGGGACACCACGACCCAGAGCAACTCACAGCGACTTTGGAGAAACAGTGCTCAGTATGCACAGGAGATGTAACTGCTCTGTTCTGGACAGAGTTTAAACAGAGAGATGTCAGGAGAGGAACCAAACAGGAAATTCCAGATCTGAGAAGGGTGCATCCTGGGGACTGGAAAGCGGTCAGCCCACCATGCTCCAGGAAGCTCCCAGAGCTCCTGCAAGGCACAGCCTCTGTGCACAGATTGCTTCCTCTCACCCCTGGAGACAAACAGCGGGTGCAGGTCCTGGAAGGGTAACACAGCCTTCCCACTACTAACATTCCACCAGATCAGCGGGAGGATTGGAGGATTCCCACCAACTGCCAGGCAGTCAGTCTGGACATCCGGGGCCCCCTGCCATCGTGACCCTTTTGGCTGCGTCTGGTCAACGACTCCAATACTGCAATCCTAATGGAGCCCTCTTCAGCTCATACAGAAAGTGTAAAGGGAACTGGAAACCTGCCAGAGAAAGCATGACCAGCTGCAAAGCCAGTGATGTGCCACAGCAGCATTGTATGAGCTACCTGAATTAGTTCAAGCAAAAGAAAACTGAGTGACAATCAGCATTTTTTTCTGGTTTCACTATCTCCCAGTTTATTTTCCTTTACTACACAAAGCCATCCACACACTTCCACTGTTTTCTCTAATGTGTTTGTATTTTCTCTTTCCATTTCACTCCTGGTGAAGCTCAAAGAAAAAGCATTTACAACTACCACTGAAGGCAAAGTCATACTCTCAAAGCCCATGTGCAAGGATGCCTGCAGAAGGACATGCAACAGGGAGACACCACCCAATGAGATCACACACACTACTACTCCCCAGCACCTCCAGCCTCACCTTCCCTGGATTCCATGCCATACGCCTGTGCAGCTGCACTGGGAATGAACAGGGATTTGCTCTGCAGTAACAGTAATCTGGTGCACTGAGTAGAACAAGAAGGAAAAGCAGAATCCCGCTGCCAAAAGGCTCTGGGTCCTTAGTCAGCCAGTTTTGTTCCCCTGGCCTAAAATATGCTCCAGCCATGTAATGGCTCCTACTGCCCCAGCTCCCCCCCGGATCACTGATCCCGTATCCTTCTGTGGTGAGGCGGCACGTTCACCTTCCCACAACACGCCTACTCTCTCCCTTTTCACTGCTACTTCTGCACTGGCAACTGCCATCCAAATTAAACCAAAACAGATTCATTTGGGGGAAATGAGGAAAAAGAAACTCCGTAAGCCTCGTAACTTTTGCCAAGTGAAGTTTAAGGAATATCTATACGGACTTCAAAGCACAACACGGAATGACAACAGCCTACCAATGCTTTTAGACATGGAGCACTGCGCGGGCCAGCACAGCCAGCTCCTGGACACACAGCCAGGTGAGACACAGCCAGGTGAGACACAGCCAGGGTCACAGCACTCCTGCCATCAAGGGCTCCTGACTGGCAGGAGAGGCCTGACTGACAGCCAGGCCGGAAGGGTTAGCAGGGCTGGAGGGGCGGGAGGGTTAACAGCCTGATTGGAAAATCAATGTAATAAATGCTTGGTAAGTTACAGGAACATGCGGGAAGAGGAGGCCACGATTGATAAAGGACTGCAGCTTTGATGCTGCACTGGGGACTTGTTTATTGACAGGAAAGCCAATCTCCCTCCCGGCCTGGCCCGGCCAGGCAGACCCGCACGCTCCAATTAATTGGTGGGCTTTTCTGCCTTGGCTTGCTTTAACAGCTCTCTCCCACTCACTCCAAGTTAACCAGCTCAAGATGTGCTATGCCAAAGGAATCTTCTCTCCTCTCCCTTTCCTCAACAGACGAGCCTTTACAGGGCATGGGAAAAATCCAGAGCCAAAATGGCCAGCCCAGGTCCCGGACACAGGCTGAGCCACTGCACAAGCCCAAGCTCCTCTGATGGTTCAGTCACCATCAGAGCTGTTCCTGAAGTGAGCACGAGGCATGAAAATATTTGTTTCTATTCACACAGAAGCTGTAGGAATCATCTCTTTAAACTGAAAACAGCAATTTCCTTGCTAAAGCAAACCAGGTTCAAAACAGGAGCACAGTGCAGTTATTAGCCCACTACTGGGCCCTGTGTCTTCTGCCACCCTGGACTAGCCCTAGGCCACCTGTGTGAGGACAGACACAGTGTGTGAGAGCTCAGACGGACAGACCGTGGTGCTCCACACCTCCCATTCGCTCCCCCTGCCGCCCTCTCTGCTGTTTATCAGCCAGTCAATAAGAAAAGGTAGTTCTTACTTAAGGAGGCAGAAGTCAACTCGTCAGGTCGATCAGCACTCTGTCTGTAAACATGGTTTCCCGTAAAATCAATGAACTCCAGTTACAGAGAGAACAGCCTGAGTGCCAGAGACTCTGCGCTCTCACACTGCCCCAGTGGCAAAGAAGGGCTCTCCTGGTCCCTTCTGCAGCCTCACATCCCACCACTGCCATGCCCACCTTGCCTCTGGCCACGGCCCGTCCCAGCACCTGCCCCTTCCTCACGGCCCCAGCGCATCTTGCAGTCCCTTGGAGCTGACGTGGCACCAGGGCGGCCCAGAAGGGAGCTATGCCTGGATGGCAGATGCAGTGACAGCACTGCACCGTGTGCCCCACATTTCTGCCACGCTCCTGCCAACCAGGCCTGGCAGCTGGCAGCCACGCTGCGCACAACACGCGTGGAGTCAATCCCCGCGTCCCTGCCACCTCCTTCCAGCCCTCAGCCCCATCCTCAAAGGGACAGACATTCCATCTTCCAGCAAGGCCTCCACCAAGGGGTGGCTGGTCCTAAAGCAGAGCCCTGCACTCCCTGTTGAGCTGGGGCTCCTGGGCACCCCCAGCCCGCGGCACCAGGCCGCCTCCTCCCCCGGGGACGCTGGCAGCGCGCGGGCAGCAGGGAGGGAGCGGGAGGGAGGAGGGGGCTCCTGCTGTTGCCCAGGCTTCCCGAGAATTAAATATGAACAGCCGTGCTGTGTAATTTTAAATTGTTAATTAGCACAGGGTTAATTAGGCGGCCCTTTCACAAGAGGCTGTTTGGCAGTAAACCAAGACTAGAAGCAATGAGGAAGGAGGAAAACAAAAGGAGAAAGCGACAGTGAGAAACTGTTCCCTCAGCTAATGACCCACATGGCACCATGGAAAAAAGGGCACTGAGGACAGCGAGAAGATACAGGCAGATGCATTACACCCACAGCCATTACCTGGCTCACGGCCCCTGCAGGCTGCCCTCCCTCTGCCCAGCTGCATGGCACACGGCAACGCTCAGGCCCTCAGTCAGCTCCAGGGTGCCAGTGGCTGAGGAAAGCCAAAAAGGACAGAGGTGGGGGAGGACAAGGACAGCACAGGACTAATGGTGTGCTCAGACACTGCCCACAGCCCTCCTCACTCGCTCAGCCTGGCCTTCTGCAGCACCCTCAGAAGGACAACACCTGGCAAGCGTGGTGTCCAGGTCGGACACGAAGCTCCCGTCTCAGCAATGGCACTTGATGACACTTGTTCCAGCCTGAAAACTGGGGATGGACATACCGAAGGTGAGCGAGCAGCCAACTCAACTTCACGGTCGCAGAAACACAGAATAGCTTGGGAAGGGCCCTTGGAGATCCCTGGGAACAGGTATGCTCAAAGCTCCCAGGAGCAGGAGTTGCAAGGCAGTCACCATGACCCTCTGAAGCGGCGACACAACGAATCTGGAGCATCAAAGCTTTCTGTCCTGCCTCCCCTACACAGCACTCGGGTAACACTTAGGAAATTGCAAATGGAAAGACATGATAAAAATAATTGCCTAGGATAAAGAATTCCAAAATTAAGGAAGAACAGAACGTATGTTGCCAAAGCAGCTTTAATTTTACTCCTTTATGCATATGAATTATGATACTTCCTGCAATTAGGTGAGCACATGCTGCCTCGCTTGGCAAGCAGGACGGTCACAGAAGAGGGTAAAACAAGGTGGCAGGAGCATGTTGTCACTTTATGTGATTTCTACAGCAGCTGCTATCACACAGATATGTGAAGAGTTACTTCCTAGAATAGAAAGATCTTTTCAAATTTCCTCAGCAACACTGGCTGGAGATTCTTGTGGCAATACCAAGAGTTTCAATTCCCAGTTCCGTAAAATGCTTCTACCTTTTAAGTTAAACAGAAAGCACGGATCCCAGTTCTCTCACATTCATTAAGGTGCCAGAAAGCAGCAAGATACCTGCCAGCCTAAGGGAAGTGCTGAAAACTCTGCAACAAGACTTGAAATATTAGGATAAAACGGCACTTATGAGCCAAAACCAGAGCATAAGAGGGAACATGGATGCACAGTATGAAGAATGATTTCTAGCTGGGGTTTTTCCACCAGCATTTTACAACACAGTGCCTAGGGATTCCTCTTATGCAATTCTTAACCAAAAAAACCCAACCTGAAAGTACTGATATTTATTTGCCAAGTTCAACATTTTAATGAAGCAATTACAAACTAATTTTTCCTTTTTACATAGCAAGTCATATTTTGCACCTCTCCAAGAGAGACCAAGCTGTGTTTCAGCACACACCCTGATCACAGTGGAGCTGTTTCACTGGCAAACTTGGTCTGATGAGCAAGATACCAGTCTTGCCAAATCCTGAACACTTTACATCTCTCTTCCTCTTTTGCAGTGAGGCTTTACCAACTGAAAGCCCAAGTTCAATTCTGACTTCTTCCAGCGTTCTGCTCTGCGCCAGACTATTTCCATCTGGACACATGGCCACGTTCAACCCCTCTGCAGTGGGAGCAGAATTAACAAGCCAGCCCTGCCTGCTGGTGGGAGACACAGCCAAACAACACTGACCACGGGTCCCAACGAGTCTTGGGGCTGCAAGCCCTCACAAACTGGTTGGTTATCCCAACAAAGCCAAGAATTCACAGAATTGAAGAATCATTTGGGTCGGAAAAGACCCTTAAGATCATCAAGTCTAACCATTAACCCACTACTAACCCATGTCCCCAAATATCACATCTACACACCTCTTAAATCCCTCCCTGGGGTGGTGACTACACCACTGCCCTAGGCAGCCTGTGCTAGTGCCTGACCACCTTCTCAGTGAACAAATTTAGCCTCTGTGAAGTCCCCATGAACACTATGAGCCTTCCCCTCTGAGGAGTTCTAGCCCATAGATCGTGAAGGGCCCAAGGTCCCAGAAGGCGATGATGTGTCCCTCAGGGGCCTGCTGGAAGAGAAGATCATCAGGCACCTGGAAGGGCAGGATCTCCTCCCCTGCAGGAAGGCAGCGCCCCAGCCGAGAGCAGCTCCCGGCCACGGTGCCAGGCTGACACGGGCTCACACCCAGGGCACAGCCGGCCCCTCAGATCTCCCCGGCATCATTAGCATCAACAGCTTCTCAAGCAGCAGGAAGCAAAGGAAACGCTGAACAAAACAGGGCTGAGAGCTGCAGGGCTCAAGCACTTGGCATGAAGCGGAGAGAAAGGGGCTCCTTGAAAAGGTGACACTTCCGTATTATCCACGTTTTCCCTCTGCCCTTCACACCAGCTAAAACTGAGCCGATGGGAGTAAGGCAAGTCAGGCAGCTTTTCAGAAGGCATTTTGTTATGAACTACTATTCCAAGTTTGCTGATCCCTTTGAGCCAGCTACTGCACTACACACAAAAATACTTATCTAATCTTCAGCCTGCTGCCATTGAGAGTGGAGTGATCCCACAGAGGGCCAGAAGGCTCTCTGAGAGCAGTTGGGGACAAGAGTGCTGATTCCTCCAGGAGATTCTCAGCACTAAGAATATTTTGCAGCAGAGGTAAACTGGCTTCAGTCACGTTTCTCT
The DNA here is from genome assembly GCA_013397395.1 of Sinosuthora webbiana. Classification (NCBI taxonomy): domain Eukaryota; kingdom Metazoa; phylum Chordata; class Aves; order Passeriformes; family Sylviidae; genus Sinosuthora; species Sinosuthora webbiana. The sequence goes on along the minus strand of VXBN01008185.1, from coordinate 33,005 downwards.
CTACACAGCAAACGGAAGCACTTGCTTAGCTCATACATGACAAGGCATTCACACGCTCCCAGGGCACAGAGCTCGTTCTCAGGTTCTGCAGGATCCTCTCCTTTTGAGTAGGACACCACAGAAATTCCAGGTTTTGTTTCAAAATGTCACATTTCTCACGATTCTGCCGTTGTGCAACTCATCCCTTCGCTCCAAACACCCAATCTTGTTCAATGGTGTTCTCAGCCTATGCTGCTGCATAACTAACTACATTTGCATCTGGTCTGCATTTTCAGTGCACCGTTGTTGATCCAACTCCAAAATTCATCAAAGAGCTGCTGAGGACAAATTGCCTCGCTCTGCCACACAGCGCCAGGGTCCCCCTGGTCCCCCCAAGCCCCAGTGCCTCAGGAAGCAGGCCATGCCTGTGCCCCCATTTGGCCACGCTGCACTTGTCCTGTCCAGGGGCCCACACCACGGGGCCCACACCAGCTCCAGCCACCACAGCTCTGTCAGGGCCCCGTGCCCTCCATGGAGGGAAGGAACATCCACAACACCTCGCACTGGGCAACCCCTACCCCACCGAACCCCTGGTGATGCCTGTGAACGGAGAAGCCCTGAAATGCTCTGGGTAGGCAGCCCTGGCACACGGCTTTGGGATCAGACACAGCCAGTCCCCTTGGCCCTGGCAGAAGGGCTGCTGCTCCGCTGCCAGGCTGAGCTCCACGCTCGCAGGGACTCACCCACACACCCTGCCAGGGCTCCTTCCTCCTACGGGTCTACCCAAACAACATGTGCGCTCCAGACGAGTGTCAAGGGCCAAGCCAAGGGTGAGAGTTAGACTCCCAAGTCATGCACATCTCCTCTGCCAGGGCTCGGATCCAGTCCTTGTTAGGAAGCAGACTCACTGCAACATTCTGGGCTCAGTTGCTCTTTCCCACCCTTTGGGAAAGCCGATGCTTCGGATCGGGAGAGCAGGCTTAGAGGTATTAGGTCATTCTGTAACCATTCCACTGGCTGCTCAGACAATCACCATGGCTGATACATCAGCTCTGAACTACACACTGGGGTTGCACAGTCCCATCACAAAGGTCACCAGGATGATACAGCCATATCACTGGAAGATAATCTAAAAACCCCCTAAAACAGTTTCTTTAAACTTGCTGGTATAGCTGGGAAACCACCCCATTTAGAGCAACCTTTAGGCCAACTTTTAGCAGATCCAGTCCCGTACTCCTGTCAACAGCATCTGCATTTGTTGCTTCCAAAACTGCACCCTGCTCCAGACTTCAAATACAGCCTAAGCAAGTTCCTTATCTGGCCAAAATAAACCCTCCTGATTGCAGCAACCATCGGGAGTCAACACCTATGGACCACCTGACAGCTCAAAGTCTCAAGTTCACGCTCTCCATGTGCACAGCACGCAGTCCCTCCATCAGCTGCTACATCCCTGGTGCACCTCAGAACCACCACCTGTGAAACATTTAACTACCTCCACTGAAGAGAGCTGAGCAGACCCAGGTAAACGGGGGTGCCAAAGGATGTGCCTGGTGCACCTGCAGGCACTGCCAAGCCCAGGGAGCACCACACAGCAGCACACCGTGAGGGACGCTGGCACCCTCGCAGATGAGGAAGTTGCCAAGCACACGTCTCCAGACCTCCAGGACTGAAAGTGTTACTCAGCTGCCTGGCCTCTTGCTAATTGTGGGTTTTATTTTTATTTCCTATTACCCTCTTGCACGCCTGATGAGATTATCTTACCGGAACTGACACAGCTGGAGGCTGCAGCCATACATGGAGCCTCTCAGGAGGCAATGCAATTTTATTTTCATTGATCAGGAATCAGCAGGGCAGTAAATGATGGGAAATTCCATTAGGAGAAATACTGGGCCACAAGACCCAACTACCTAGGTACAACCAAATCCCAGAAAGTCCCATCCTTCCTCAAAGCCCCATCGGGATGCGGACAGCAAATCATCTTTCCTCCTCCCAAAATGGAGTCAGCCACTAACCTGATATTCCTAATTGCCGCCTGCTGTGCCAGAAGCAGAGGCAATGCTGTCAGAGCACCCCCAAGGGCTCACTTAGCCCAGACAGTGCCTTTGGTAGAGCCAGGAGCACCCGACTGCCCCAGCTCAGCCCAGCAGCCGCTGCAGGGCCAAGGCTGCTTCCCAGCCTGTGCCCACCCCACAGCCTTTGTTCTCACAGGCCAGGAGGTGTGAGTGGTGCCGGCATGCCAGGGCCCCAGCCAGTCCCAGCAGCGCCAGCCAGAGCCAAGGGGATGTCCAGTGCATGGTCCCATTTGGAGCCTGAGGCCCCAGTAAAGCATTACAGTGTCACTGCAGAGAGCAGCCCTCCTTCTCCAGGGGCCACTGTCTGGGGACACACAGCAGTCTGGGAGCACACAGGGATCTCAGGGAACCCCCTTCTGACAGAGCACCACACAGCACTTTACCAGCCCAAACTGGGAACCAGATGTCAAGGCTTTTATTTTAAACCCCCCATACACAGGATACGCTCTCAATCCCTCTCTCCTGAACCAAAATCCCACAGTCAGGCCTCTGACTGAAAGCTGGGTTTGCCCCATCCTGCTGTCCCCTGCTGCACACCCCTGGGTGACAGGTGAGCCCGAGGCCCCCGGCAGGACGGCCGGAGCTGCCGGCAGCGCAGGGGTTAATGGAAGCTGACCGTGGCACAGTTGTTAAGGTGATCAATACCAGTGAGATACTAAAGCAGCATAAGCCACATTATTGACTGCCAAGCAGATGATAAAACTGTTTATTATGGTAATTGTGGGGTGCCTCCAAGGTGTTCCTAGTGCTGTCCTGAGCTTTTTACCAAAACAGGAACTGCCAGAGCATCACCTGCCTGCAGCCCCCTCACCCCAGTGAGACCCTCCACACACCACTGTGCCCACACACTGACCCCAGAGCCCAGCTACCACTGGGATGGAGAGGGTCACATTACCAGACACAGCCCCTGAGCTGTTTATCTGACACACACCCGTATCAGGGCTCACTCCTACAGGCCCTGTGCACCTTCTGCTGCAGCATCCACTCCAGGGAAAACAGACACCAAAACATGTAACTTCAGTTCTGAATCCTCCTCCTGATCAGCTGAAAATTAAACTCCATTTCCCACTTTAAAACATTTCTTTCAGTATTTCAATTCCTTTTACCTCTCCTCAGGACTTTGTACAGTCTCCTACATCCTTTTAACAAGATTTAACAGAATTTATCCCTTCAGGACCCAAATTCTTCTGCAATGCGTTAGGAATTCTTTTTGAGAAGACTGAACTCTGGATACACTCAGTGAGGAAGATCCAGCAGGTGTATGTGCATGCAGGCCATACCTCAGAACAGGTGACACACTGCAGCTTGTCACCTGCCACTGCATGCTTGCAGGGCCAGCAGCCGACCTGCCAGCACACAGCAAGGCAACATTTTGATTCTGAAGCAGTTTCAAATATCAAAATCGTTTCTCTTGGATTAAACTCAGTAACAGGTATGCCCCAGCCTCCAGAAGTGATGCCAAACTTCCCGATGGGATACGCTCTGGCAAAAGCATCTACTGCTCCTCCATCCCCAGGAGCAGAGGCTGTGACACACTCGGGGCTCCACTGCCACCACAGCCAAGTGACAGCTGAAAATGAGTTTAACAAGGGCTGAAGCTCCAGGGTTCTGTCAGCAGCTCCATGGGCAGTAATTAAGGAGTATGGGTCCCATTACCTCCCAGTACAGACAAGGCTCTGACAGCTCCATCTCGGTGTTAACCCCAAGGACCATTTGCTATGGGCTGCAGGCAGCACTCGGTGCCACCTCCACTGCCTTGGCTGGCTGCTCCTGTGCAACTGAACTGCCTTCTCTAACTAATCACTGGTGACACCTGCAAAACAAACTCCACACCAGCAGCCCTGCTGTGGACTGGCCTCAACCCGGACAAGAGCACAGGAAGTGCTTCTGGCTAATGCTCTGGCCCTTCCTCCTTCTCCTAATGCTTTCTCTTGTCAGGACTGGAGTAACCCACCCTGTTGTCTCTCCCTCATCCCCTAAACCTTGGTGCCCCCCACTCCTCTAAAAGATGCCACTTCTCCCACAAGCACGGTCAGCCAAAGACTCTCAAGCCAAGATTTTCAGGGTGAAAGACAAAACCTCCACAACTGCTTCATCCTTCCATGCTGAACCAACCCCTTCTTTCTCAGCTGCCCTTTCCTATGCACGCCTGTACTGCAGGACACAGGGATGGTGCCACACCTGTCCAGCTCACCTGCAGAGCAATGAGAAGAGTAGTGATGGAATTGACAGCACAACAGAACCCAGCACCCCAAGGAGCAAGCATGTCATGCCACACAGCTGCTGCCTCACGGGCTGGAGATTTGGACATGAGCTTCTAAAATGTGTCCACTCTCAGCCCAAACATTGGTGATGGGCTGCAGTGCCCTGTGAAACTTATTCCAGAGGTCTTGGAGAGCTGGGGCTGCTCTTTCAAATGCTCATCAGTAGATCAGTTATAAACAAGATTAAAACAATGCCTTCTTTTTAGAATCTAGACAAGGGAGAAGATCTCCCTTCCTGTCACCCTTCTCATGAGCCATCTTCCATCAGGATTCTCCCCCTGCTGTTCTAGGACAACACTCTAGAAAACAAACAACAATTCTGTTCTCCTCCTCCATACAAGTCCTGTCCCCACTCCTTCACCTCTGCAGGGGGAGGCAGCAGGTGCTCCGAGGTGGTGCCAGGTGCAGGGCTGGGTGCGCCTCCGTGCTTTATCCAGAGCCATCCCTGGCTGTTAACGCAGCAGGAGCCACCTGGGATCTGATCCCCTTCCACAGCCCCCAGACCCGCAGCCCTGAAGACACAACTCACTCTCCTCCTGCAGAGAAGGCAGGGACAGCAGACTGGGGCCCCAGTAGCACTACTTTTCTTGAAAACATCTGTTTTCATTATCACTATTACTTTTAATTAGCACTTTACAGCAGCCCTGAGCCCTCCCAGCTGGAGGAGAGCTCTGCTCCTAAATGAACAATTAGAAGGTGCACTAAGGGAATTTTTTTCTCATCTTCAGAACCCAGTTTTTCAGCAGAGCTCAAAGACAAACCCTCTGGTTAAAGGAGCTCCCTTGAAGAGGTCTCTTCAGGCACAGCTCAAAGCCTGCAGGTCACCTGGGGATCCCTACGGCGTGAACGGCCACTGAACTCAGGAACCTGAAACACTGAACTGATTACTAATGTCAGGGTCTTAACACCTCTACCCTCATGGCTCACTGAACGGCTCCTCTTCCTCACCCGGCCACAATAATTGCCCTGCAGAAAATCAAAGACTTTAATGCCCATCTCACTCGTGCAAGGCCCCTGCTCAAGAGTTCAGGCCAAGCATAAGCTGAAAGACAGAGCCCTATTAAATGCATAAGGAAATGGGTCCCCATGAAGCATAATTACTAGAGACATGGACTCCTGATCAAGTGCTTCTCTGAAACCCAACAATGAAAAACACGCACATAAAAGCCCCCAGAGACAGCCTCAGCCATTCCAAAGAAGGCAGAAGGACAGAGGTGAAGTGTCAGGACAAAAGGGCCGTCCCAGGGCCACCGCTGCCATCCCGGCAGCTCTGCAAGTACAGCACCCAGACTCCAGCCTTTAATTAGGAACAAGCCACGAAGCTCCAAAACTCTTTAGTCAACACTGATGAAAACCTCATCTCCTGCACCCCTGGCAGTTCCCTCAGCACTGTCACTGCACTGCTCCCAACGCCACAAGACTCAGCCCCAGCGCCCACTCTGCCCCAGCAGTGCAGAACATGGAAAGGTGACCAAGAAGCTTCCCCCTCAGCATCCCCAAATCCTTTCATCCCACAGAGTCCCACTTCAGCCGCCCAGCAGTGCTGCATTTTCCACCTCCTAAGTCTGGACTTGGAATATGACCCTTGTGTTCAAGAGAGCATTCCAGAACCATTCTAGAAATCCTAAGGTTGGAGGAATGACATGGCTTACAATAACAACAATATTGTAATTTCCACTCCAGTTTGGAATCCTTAAGTCATCCAGGCTCCCCTATGCCCAAACACATTTTCCTTCCTCCTCACCCTTTACAGCCAGCACTGAGTTAACTTCCACAGCAGTGAATTTCATATGAATGTCAAACAAATGTTACTTAATTATTTAACCTTTGATTACACCTCGTGCCATGGACAGTTTACTTAAGCTGTTCGGGGGGACACGGCTTGCAGTGTGCAGCCTGTGTAATGGACAGGAACAGCAGCACCAGAGGATGCCATGGCCTGTCCTGGAGCCCAGAGAGCCCGGCCAGGGCAGCTGTAGCCGGGCTGGAACAGCCAAACCCGTGTCCGGCAGCACCGTGTCCCTGCCACTGCATGCTCGCTCCCCGTGCCCGCCTGCAGCCCCTGCCCTCCCACCACACCCTGGGCACCCGTGCCTGCCAACAGCATTTCTCCTGCTCAGCACCTGCACTCCAGCAGGACTGTGAGCCCCTGCTCAGCTCTCCAACAGCTGCCTCCGCAGGAGGGGAAGCAAATGCCTCCAGTGCCCAATGGGCCCAGATACGGATCAGACCGCAACACAACACGGGGGGAAAACGACACAAAACAATTAATTCTTGGCTCCTTGTTTTAGCTCTGGGCAAGGGAAGGTGCACAATAGAGCGAGAGGAGACTGGAACAGACAGAGGCTGGGATGTGCTCCAAGAGCCCCAGGGGCGACAGCGCTGGCTCCCAACCCCACAAACACAGGGCTGCTCTCCAACAGGTGAGGGCTCCGGCAGGCTCCTGGGCAGAGGGAATGGGGAAAGCCTCCACAGCAGGATTTAGTCTGACTTTTCCATGCCAAACCCCTTAGAGAGAGAACAGGGCTGAGCCATATCTGTTAAATCCATCTTCTGTGACCAGGTCTGTACGTAGGTAGGAAAGGAAGAAACTGATTCCACAACTCAAGTGATGTGCACACTGGAGTCAGCAATGGAAGGCGCAAGAAGAGAGCGACATGAGCAACTGTCCACTTCTACATCACAGCCCATTTGAAAAGGAGGCTTGAAATCCAGTCTTCATTTCCAAAGGCAGCTTCTTTTTCCCTCTTCACCCAAGCTGCAAATAGCACAAGTGACACTCCTGCCTAAATCACACTCAACTGCTGGCCATGCCTGTGTGCTCCCGGGACAGCACAACGTGACTACGTACGTACGGTGACCACGGCCAACGCTCCTGACAGTGGCACAAGTCAGACAGGTCACCTTTACCAAATGGGAAAAAATAAAAATCTCTCAGTCATAAAATAGTCTGGAACAATGTGAAGATTTTCCAAGACTTGCAATTTCATTATTGCAGGCCAATGAAGATTTACTCTCTAACAGTTTCCTCAGGAAAACTGAGGACTTACTGGTCTGACTTAATCACATCCTGCCCATGCTGAGAGCAGAATTAGTACCGTACCAGAATGTGCATGCTTCATTTTATTTAAAAAAAAAATAAAAGGGGCAATATACAGGGCAACAGCAACAGAGGTTTAAGAGAAAATTCCATATGGTAAATACCAAGTGACTTAAAAAGAGCTCAAACAGAAATTAAATGGGAAAATTGTTCCTTATTTTTCTTTCAAATTCAAAATCCCAAATGCACAGTGATTTTTCTTTCAAAAGCAAAACCCCAATTGGGAAAAACTTAATTATGAAGGCCTTCTTCAAAGGTTTGTGGCAGAGGATACATGAAAAGATGGGGCAAAAGAAAGAGTTTTGAGCTGCAGAAAGATATTGCTCTGCATCGCGACAACCCACTGGCAGCCTGTGCCCACGCAGGGCTGTGGGGCTGATGCTTCACCCCAGCACCCAGCCTGCCACCTCAGAACAATGTCTGTCTGGGGCTCCTTCCTCTCCCTTGCTGCCCTCTGCCCAGCCACAAAGAATGAGCTCATTTACACAACAAGTGTCTAACAGACAAACTCCTTCCCCCCACATCCCTCCCCCAGGGCCAGGAGCAGCAGCAGGCACCCTGCCACACCTCGGCATGCGCCGACAAGGTTGTAATTACCTGGGTGAAGCAGGACAAGGAGATATCTCCAGGCCTAGAGGAATCATTACTCATCCAGCCCAGCCTCTAGAGCATCAAAAGCTGAGTGACTGACTCTCCATCAGCTGATACAAAAGGATCAGTCTGGAAGGGAGGCTGAGAAGTAGCCCTGCACACTCTGTTTATCAATAAAAATACTAAGTACATGATTTTCAAGCCATAGGTTTCTACAGGCATGTCCCTGAGCTTTCTGAGTTTCAGGGTCCTCCTCAGTATCCTTCCCTCCATCCTCAACTGAATTCAGGTCCTTCCTTCTCAGTGACAGTGGGCCAAACCATAGCAGGAGTTGGAGCCCAGCCTGCAGTCATGTGAGCTCCAGGCTCCATGGGGACATAAAATCAGCCATCAGACCTCTGAAAACCTGCCCAGCCCACGACAGCAGTGTTTGGTGGACTACACAGCCACAAATGATGCCAGACCCCTTTTCCAGGCTCCCTAAAATCTGCCCTTCTGTGGGCATCCACACACCATCTCCCCAGAGCTCAGCCCGATCTGCTCCTTGCCCCCAGCTCTTCCAGGGATGTGATAAGCTGAAGACGTTTTATAAAATAACATTTCCTTAACTCTGCTGCCTAACCCATTTCCTGATGTGAACCACCCATTGACAGAGATGATCCTATGAATGACTCTTCATCCTACTTAAAACATCTCTTGGAGCCATGGTAAATGCCAGCATTAAACATACAGTTGTGAACAAGCTACACAATTAAATAAAATTTTAACACATCACAGAAAATGGGAACAAGATGGAAGAGGAAAACTAACCCTCCCAGACTACTTTTTTTCCAAGGGACACAAGTCTGGAAAACACACCAGCTTTTGTTTTGCAGAGAGATGCACATTCTGTGTAAGATACATGGACACCTGGGACCTCTGAACAGGCAGGGGTGAGGCATCAGCCCCTCTGCCCCGACCTGCCCCACACAGGGCTCCTGCCCTCAGAGACACAAGAGCTGCAGGAAGGTCCCTGGGTCTGCAGAGAGAGAAGCAAGGAGCCCTGCTGGCACAGCTCTGGCATGGGCATGTGAGACAGAGGTTCCCAAAGCAGAGCTGCAAACCAGTTCCCCTTTCTCAAGGAGGGAAGATGATCTCAGCAGCAGCCACTGTCTGGCATGAGAACTGTGAGGCTGAAGGCCACGGCAGGCAGTCCCACCCTGCCTGAAAGCCAACGAAGACTCCAACTTCCCCCAGGACATAAGGGAATTTCCAGGGTGTGACCACACAGCAGCAGTTAGAGTCCAACCCTGCGCTCTGCTGAAGCCACGCACGGGGGAGGCCCTGAAGATCCAACCAAACGGATTGAGAAGATGAGAAATGGAATGAGAAGATCCCCTGGGTCTCCCAGCCGCATCTTCAGGCAGTGAAATGGTGCAGCTGGCTGTGCTAGTCATGAAATGAGATGAGCTTTGTGGTATCAGCCTGAGTCAGAGGACAACCCTCCCAGCAGTCCTGAGTCTAAGATCCTCTGATGAGGAAGAAGCTGATGCATCGTGGACTGTCAGATCACCGGTGCTGGGGTCCAAGATGACAGTGACTGATTTTCTTTTTAATCATAAGCTGCAGTTGCCAGAATGACCCGTCACAGCCACGGCTCAGCCTGCAGATCAAGCGGCGCTGGGAGCTCCGGCAGAAACGAGAGCTGGTGCCCGTCAGAGCTGCCAGGCACGCCGGAGCCAGCCAGCCCCACAGGCCAGGCACAACCTGCTGCTCAACAGCCACCTCACGAGGGGCAAGGCAGAAGGCACCAGGACACGCACCGGGACAGACATCCCTGACCCGCACACAGGAAATCACGGACGGTAAATTCAACTAAGCGCTAGTCAAGCAGCAGTAAAATGAAACAAAGGGAAAAGGAAGAGTAGGACAAGCTGCCAGGGCAGACCCAGCACTGCTGGCTGTGCCAAGGAGCTCCCCACCCACCCATAGTGCTCATGCTCTGCCCTGCACAACGCTACAGCTGGTGCTGAACACGCCAAAACAAACCCCTGGTGTAATGTGGGATCTCCTTGGTCCCGACCTACTGCTGCCTCCCAGCCACCTCCAGCACACAGCTGGGACAGCCCTGCACAGGAATGCCTGCTTCGGGATGCTCTGCACTCTATCAAAGGTTTCAGTAATAATCAATCTACTTCATTTCAATTTCCACTATTCTTTATATGAAGTTACTTCTTGTTTAAAGACTCAAATCCAAGTATAGAGAAAAAGCAAATCATTACTTTCCCTTTGAACCCCGAGGCACGGCAGCATGGCACTGTCCTCTTCCCACCTTACACCTTCTGTCATTCCAGTGGCACCTGTGAGCACTGTGAAGCAGCCACAGGTGGCTTCATGTTCAACTGCTTTCTCAGATCTGTCACCCAAGAATGAGCCTTTCCAAACTAGAACCACCCGGGTCCAGAATGCCCCCACCTCTCTTGAGGGAGACTGAATGGAAACTGGGAGGGCAGCAGCACAAGGACAGACCTGCTGCTGTTCCAAAGCACAGAGGTATGAAGGAGCCACCCCAAAAGCAGCAGCACCCGGAGCCAGGGAGATCAGCTCAGGCAACTGAAACCCACCAGCACACACAGAACAGCTCCACCCCCAGGGGACCATTCACCTCAGCCTTCAAGATACCTTCCCCGCCTCTGCATTTTCTCTTAATGTTTCATGATTTGAGCTCAAAATAGCAGCTGTCATGGAATCACAGCCTGGGCTGGAAGGGTCCTTAGAGCTCAGCTCGTTCCACCCTCTGCCATGGGCAGGGACACCTTCCACCAGACCAGTTTGCTTCATGCCCTGTCCAACCCAGCCTTGCTCACTTCCAGGGATGGGGCAGCCACAGATTCTCTGGGCAGCCTGTACCTCATATCTAATCTAAATCTACACAATCTAAAACAATTAAAAATATCCAAGTACATTTTCAACAGGTTCAACAGCAGATATTCTTAGCCATCCATCAGCTCAGGAACTATGCTGGGGACAGACAGCAAATACCTGTGCTCACACAGGGCTGGGGAGACACCGCTGTGGGGTTTATTTCTGTCCTAACAGAGAGAGCTGGAAGTACTGTGAAGGCAAGAAGAATAAAAGAGAGAGCAATAAATGAAGACCAGGATCAAACATAAAGTGCATTTATCAAACACACTGTGAAAACTAACCCTGTGTCTCCCTTTACTGAAAGAACTATTGCCCCTTCTTCCACACTGCACCGGGGAGCTGTGCTGGAGAGGATGGGCAAGAGCTGTGATCTAAAAAAGGCAGAAAACTAGGCCAAGAGCAGCTGACACCAAAATGATGGAAAGAAAATGCTGCCCTGGATAAAGGTTTCCCCTCTTGAAAGGCCTTGAGAGCCTTTGCACTACCATGTATGCTGGCCTTGGTGCAATCAGCAGAGACCACCGATCCCTGATGAAATTAAATCGAGAAGCACATCCAACACACTGGAAGACCAGAATGTCACACAGGAAAAAGCTAGGGTATGAAGTTTAGAGTAACAAGAAAGCAACTAAATCCAAGGTCATGACAGGAAAACTCTGAGTTTCTGCAGTAAATTCAGGGTTTACCAACTGGGAATTACACAGGAGGAGACAGACTAATGCACTGGTCAGGATGAACCAAAGGATGCAGCTGGACAAGTGGCACACAATCTCCAGGATGTTGCTCAGATTGTTTGTGGAGACAAGGAAGCAATAAAGGGCACATTCACAGCACTGCAGGGTCTCAGCTGGAATGACATGTATGACTGTGACCACGTTAGAGAACACCTGAGCTGGGAGCAGAGGGGGAGCCACAGGTAGAGCAGGTGCTGGGGCAGAGGTTCCCCAGCACAAACCAAAGGCTCCCAGCCCTGCAGTGTCAGGCAGTGGCACAGGCACTGGTGTGTGCTGCCCCACAGTGCCCACACACCCATCTGCCTGCATGGCTAACACAGGAGCACTTCTCCACTTCCTCCACGCTCAGCTGCTGCGACACAAACTCAGCAGCCCTCACACGAGCCTCGGGCCTCGCTAATGCCAGTGCAGGAGAGGCTTACTGGTTTGCAAGTTAACTTTCTGACTTTTCCCTATCTATTTCTTATAGGGGAAGACAAGAACAGGCCACAGTGACTGTGCCATGCATTATGCCAGTGTTTGTCACTTAATGTTTGTGTTCCAGCAAGGCAAGGAGCAGGCAAGTGATGCCTTGGAGCTGCCCACCCTTGCTGGAAATGCGCTGAGGAGCTGCTGGGGCTCTCCGAGCAGGTCATGACACAGCTGTGACACCTGCAAAACCCTGCTGGGCTGCCCCAGCCTCACCTGCATAGCTGCTCACTGCCCACATTGGTACCTGCCACCACATGCTCCTCCACAGCTGCAGAGCAGCACGTGTGAGCACAAGCTTTCTAAATTTAGCCCTGCTTCTTCCTGCTCCAACCTCTCCTTCCATAGCACGGGAATAATGGTGGCAATCTCCTCTGGCAGCAAGCAGAACTAAAAGGATTAATCTGCTACATCTCTGTAAAAGTACTCCAATAATTAAGAGGAGCAACTGCTGAACAAGATTAGCAATAGACTAGAACAAAACAGAATAAGCAATAGGCAGCTCTACAAAAGCACGTGCCGAGGTGTCACACCTGCATCCCAGCATCCCAACAGAAATTCCTGCTGCTTCACCCTGCATGAGGTTCAACAGGCACTGCATGCAGACATGGCCTACTCCTTCTGCTCCCCTCCACCATGTGCCACGGCTGCCCTGCTGATACTCTCACCAAACCCATTTTTGTACTGTTTTTTGCCATTTTTGAAGTGTCTGAAGAAAGCCCCAACATGGAGTGATTGGGTCCGGGTGGGCTCCTGGTCACACCATGTCCCAGCTCTGGTTACAGCCACCACACAGAGCAGTGGGCTCTGGGACAGGCACCTGCTGCCTGCTCTGGCTCTGCACTGCCAAGGGGAACACCTGGGCTGGGAGGAGAGCCTGGCATGGCAGGGGGACAGGCACACTGTGCCCAGGGTGTCCTGGCAGGGAGTCTGTCCCCAGCCTCAGCAGGCCACCTGGGCACAGCCTGCTCCAGCAGGAGACACTGGGACACGTCCCTGCTCTCCTCAGAGACTGCACCACAGCCCTACTCCCACTGCTTTGGGCTTGCCCCCTCTTCTCCCCACACTGCAGAGCCCTGACACTACTGCTGGCTTCAACCACCTGCCAGCATGAGGCAACACAGATACTTGAAACACCACCTGCAACACGACCTGAATTCTACTCCTGCAAAAGGAAGAGTCACTCCAAGCACCTCCTCGTGCAGCACTTACTTTGTTTCCTTTTACATTTAGGACATAGGTTTTCTAGCCCTCCCAGGAGGTTCAGGCAACACGGGGGAACTGCAAAGGGAAGGTGACCAAAAAGCAACACCACAGCTAACAAGAGAATGTGTAAGGTTGTTTGCCAGGCAACGCAGCAGAACAGGAAAAGTTGCACTTAAAAACCAGCAGGAGTTTTACTGCCCTAGCACTGGGGCTGACAAGAGCATCCACCTGGGTCTACAACTCCTCAGGCCTCCTGCAGTGCTCCAGCACCAGCACGGGATGCTCCTTGCTGAGCACATCACCAGGGCACAGGTTCCCCAAGCTCTGCTTCCACCTCCAGCCGTCTCATTCCAGTACTCCAGCTCTGTTCTCATTCCTTCATGGCTTAGTTCCCGCTTTAGGGAGTTCAGTCTCAAAGAAATATCCTGGATGTTATTTCTCTTGAAAGTACTTGGCAGCAGATGATCTCAAGTTTTTCTTAAAAGGTGTGTGTGTATGCCAGAAAGGCCATCAGGCTCAGCTGTGCTTGTCCCAGGAAAACAGGACAGAAGGAACCCAGCTGCTCCAGGCCACAGGCACCTCGGGCACCCACATTTCTGCTTCTTCACTGAATACACGAATGAAGCTAATCCCACGTGAGACCAGCTCTCTGGAGCGCGGTTTTCCCACCTCTCCATGGAGCTGGTCCCACTGGAGCTCAAGGGTTGTGTCTGGAGCAGCCTCAGCATCATCACACCTGCAGCTCCAGGGCACAGGTGTGAGGGCGAGCCCAGCAGTGCCTTAGCAGGAGCTGCACCTCTGGGAATGGATTCGGTGTCAAGTGTCAGCACGTAAATTGCTATTGGCTTCTCAATAAGCAGCAGCAGTGAGCTAAGTGTTTCCCTGTGTCGTGCAGGCTCTCTCTGACTCAATACAGCAGTATTGACAGCACAATCACAGGGTAATCCAGGCCCCACTAATATCTCAGCACCTCCTCATTGAAAATACAGTTTCTGCTTGGACACCAGCCCATTAGCACGGGCTTCACCACCAGTGTCCCCCCAACCCACGAGGACACGCAGCAGCATGGCCTCCTGACACTTCCTGGGGCACAGCCTAGGGCACCACAGAAAAGGGCTCTTTGCCATGAGAAATCACCAATGGAAAAAGGATGAAAGCTAATCAGAAAGTCTTTATGGCTCAAGTCTCTGTAGGTTCTGGAAAAAATTGGTATTTCCTTGCTAGACAAGAGAAGTTCATTCAGGGAATTAACTCTGTTCTTGCCCCTGACCCTCCGCCTGTCATCTGTCCTCACTATCTTATCTCTAAACCTTGACCACACGTTCCTCCAGGCAGCAGTTTATCCTTTCATTCACGGAAAACAAGAGACCTACACAGCACAAAACCCTCCACCGTACTCCCTACTGCAGGGCATGGATGCTCTGCAAGATCCTTAATACTCCTCTGGCATTTGGAGAAGAGGGAGGATTGCTCATTTGCAGGTATCTCGTGTTACCAACCACTTGAAGACAAGATCAAAAAGGGAAAAACGTTAACAAAGGTGTTGGGGGCCGGTGGGTGCCTTGGGCTGGGTCCCTGTGGAGCTGGGGTCACCCAGAGCCCCCCGCCCCGGTGAGGCACGGCCCCACACCCCCCACACTCACAGCCCGCACTCGTGGAAAGGCAGCGCACTAAGGGGACTGCAGATCACTCCTTCAGCTGTAATCCACTCTGGTAACACCAACAGCAGACCCACCAGGACAGACACCTCCAGGAGGGCAGCACACACCCTGCCCAAGGCCCCCGGCCGCCCCACACCACTTTCTGACGGCCATCCACAACGATTCCACTGCCACTGCCACCACAGAAAAATGGTTCATCTAAGGACCACACCGGGAAACTAAGGATGCCTTTTACAACCACATCCCAACAGCCTGGCACAGTGCCAGATCTTTAACCAACACAACTCTATCGTGTCACTGGTAGCAACCTTCCTCCTCACCAGGGCCAGCATCCAGCTACTGGAGAACAGCAGGCAAACCGAGATGGGAAGCACTTCCAACAGCAGTGCACGCTGCAGCCCCGCTCCCGGGCAGCCCAGCACCTCGCTCTCCCACTGGACAGGGCATGCTGCAGAGAGCTGGGCACAAGGGTTTGAGAGAGAGCCCCTCTGGCACGGCCAGTGTGCCACTGCTGGAATTTCACAGGCAGGGTCAGGAGCCTTCTGGGGAGACAGGGAAGATGATTTGGTCTGGAGGCAGATGAGGAGCAGACCCTTAGTTAGGAAGAGGTTAACACTGCTCCTGCCTGCAATCTGATAAATGGTCTGCAGAAAGCAGGTTCTCTCACTTTGAGATATGATGTCACTAACCTTTATTGATCCACAATCAGAGAACTTTGCTTATCTCTCTCCTGTGATATGCCCTCCTGTACTCAACTAGTGTTTAATACACTGCTGGGCATCTGGCACTCGCTACAGCTCCCACCACAGCCCTGCTGGCCCAGCAGGGACAGCGTCTGACAGGCTGTGTCTAAGTTACAGACCAGCCAGCCCGAGGGGTAAGGCAGGCATGCACCCCACCCTCCCACCAGGAGCCTGTGCTCCAGAGAGTGTTACACCTGTACTGGAACACCTGTGAGAAGAGGGGTCCTACAGCACTGGACAGTGGAGTGACACGGTCTGACAGCCTGGGGCACCCTCACCACACCCCACCCGAGGTGAGCACGTGCCCTCTGAAGTTACTCCTGTGGGAGTGTCTATCTCAACACAACTTTTGCTGTTTTACAGAGACAACGCTTTACTTTTAGCCTCAACTTCCTTTCTAATATTTGAGGTGAAACACAAAGTTGGGTGACTAATACAGCAACTGTCAATGAGCCACACGCTCCAACGTGGCAGCAAAGTGCCATAAACTGTATGCCCCAAACCCAGAGGGGTTTGTTTCCAATACACTAGTGATGCCTGAGAACAGCTCAACAGCCAGGTGGCAAAACCTGCACCTTAAACAATTACATCAGTCACATGTAGAGATGACTGGAGAGGAGGTTCACGTGTGTTTTTCTGCTAGATAACACACAAAGGAGCTGCCTGTGAGCTTGCCTCACGCCACCACAACCACAGCAACACTCACTCACACTGCAGGGCAGCTCTCACTCAACTCTGAAACCAGGAGCTCACAGGCTCAACCAAAGTGGAGGTGCTGGAGAGGTGGAGTAAAACACCCCCAGATTTGCTTTGAAAGTTATGTGGGAATTGGTCTTGAAAAGCTTTGGAAAAGACAGAGCAGTAAGTTTTCCAACACACATAAAAAATAGCTGTGACCTATTTTACCCACTATCCACCCAAAAACCCACATTCTTGTATCACTGCAGGCCAAGTTTTAGGGCAGGAGTTAAATTTTTTCCCTCTGGTAACTACAGATGATGAAGCATGGGCATGGGATCCCTAATCCCAAAAGCAAGATCCTAAGGAGAACCACCATGGTCTCAGCAACATCCCTCCTGGTACAGCCAGAGCCCCCTTTGAGTCTGTGCTACTGTGACTATAAACACCCTGCTCTGCAGACAGGTCAGAGGAGAAAATTAAGAAGAATTTGTCCACTTTGCAAAGGTCAAATTACTATGTTACTGTTCTGATCCAGTCTAGTGATTCTTATAGTTTCAGACATGCACCGAACTTTCTTTTTTTAATTAAAGGTCTATTGAAACATGTGCTTCTTAAAATAGTAAATTACAGCCTTCTCCAATTTGTGGAAATAAATTAGGGAACACTGTCCGAATGCCAGCCTTGGCAGAAAGCACAAAAATCCCAAACTTAGACTTCCTGCAAGTCAAGAGACATTTGAATTAGAGGTTTTAGACTGCAAGCCGTTAATATTCCTGCCCAGTCATTAAGTTCACATACAGAACACTAAATATTTCAGGGTGCAAAGGAGAAACACACGGGCCAGTGGCCAAGTCACCTCTGTCTCTGACAGCTGGAGAGAAATCATCACTGACCCACCAGAAAGAGCTTCGGCTGATCCCAATCCCAAAGGCAAACCTGGGCAGGCAGGGAGACGCTGCTAATGAATGGGTTCCACCCTGATGCTGTCATCCCCTGCTGAGTGCAGTGCAGTATTTATGACAGAAGTCACCCCGGGTGATGCCCTGCTCCACAGAGAGCAGCTCCAGCCCTGGACAACAGAAATGGCAGGAAAAATAAGCTGAACCCCTGATCCCTTACGTTCTCTGGCTAAAAGGAGTGAGGAATTATCTGCCAGCCACAAAGCTCCACAAACCCTTTATCCAACCTTGGACTGTGGGACTCTTAGCTGTGGCCAGGAGGGAGCAAAAAGCCCCAAGGAAACCCTGAAAACTTCATCTGAAAACAGCAGGAAAGCCTTGTTCCAACCTGCCTTTGCCTTGGGCATCACCAGGCATGAGCAGGAGTTAAATATCTCAGTACGGTAAGGACAAGTCACTTTTTAACAGCATCTTTTCTGGGGATCTGGTCCACACAGGATTTCCCTCAGCTCTTCTAACCAGGGCAGGCGACCTGCAGAGCTGCTCCCCTGCAGCTGCCCATGGCTGCCAGCACCGTACCAGGAGCTACCAGAGATCTAAAGACATCATTTGGGCTGCTCGGCCGCTCCATGTCTCCTCCATGGAAAAGCTTTCAGTGTAAATATATCCTGCTGCAGCTCAGCATCTCCACTCCATTACAGATCACGAGACTCAGCGATTCCCTGCCAAAACAGCAGACTTGGAATAGTTACAATTTTTAATGTACAGTCTATACGATAACTTCACAACATCAGGGAAAATGCAGCTCAGTGCAGCCAGCAAGGAAGTGGCCAGATAAAGAACTTCATTGCTGGAGGATGCAGCTTTTAGATACAAGCATGTTCCAGGGCAGTCTGGAAGAGCTGTCTCAGACCAGTCCCAGCTACAAATTCCTACAAGGTATTTCTGGAAGGTGGATCTACCTCATAGAAGGCACTGCTGGATGCCGGGCTCAGAGTGCTCTGCACAAGCTTAGGGTAAAATTGTAACACTACAGGCCCATCTTCTACCTGGCAGCAGTTTTATATGACAAGAACCTACATTACACTGGATTTAATGAAAGGAATGGTTTTTTACAGCCCTTCACCACAGTATTGCTGTCACCACCTCCAAGACCTGGGTCCTCTGCTCCAGCTACGGACCACTCTGGATGTGAATTCCCAGAAACATCCCTCCTGCCAGCCCTGTAAATCCAGACAGGTGCAGTTTTCTCCCAGTAAAAGCCCAAACTGGTCCCAAGGGGCCAACAGAAACCCCCAAGCTGAGCACCCCTCTCCTCACAGGGACCCCCAAACCTTGCATCCCACCACACTCAGAAGGCCTGGGCTGGGACCCAAGGGGCAGAATAGAAAGGGGAGGGTGGCTGCTGCTTCTCTTTATTTAAAAGGTGCTGCTGGAGGTAGAAACACATGAAAGTCCATGTAGGACAAGGGAAGGAATTATCCCTCCCATTGATTTTCGCTCTGGGGTATTAGAAAGAACACAGCATTTATCTGGAGATTTCTTCCCAAAGCTAGCTATGGACTTTCAAACGTAAATGAGACTTGAAAGGGGCTTATCTGGCAAGAATCCACTGAAACTTCACAGGGGAGGGGGTGTGGGGGAGAAAATGGGGGGGCTTTCTGATCCATGGCCTCTGGGACAGCTGCAAGCCCCAGCCCAGCAGCCAAGGGGCAGAGCCCGGGGCAGGCAGCAGGGAAGGAAGGAAGGAGCTGTAGGGCAGCAGGGCTCCCTGCACCCTCGTCCTCCAGCAAGCATCCCTCCTTCAGAGTGCTCCTGCAGGCCCACAGCCCCACGGCATGGACCACTCCAGGCCGGGGAAGGCAGAGGGCTGGGGCAGCTCCCTGGCTGGACACGGCCGAGGGACAGGGGCTCACCGCCCCTCCGAACCGTCCCCATGGCCCAGCAGGCAGGGCTGTGCACCCTGACCTGGGGAATCCCTTCTGCAGCACTCCCAGCAGGTCCCAGCCCAGTGNNTGCCACCCCCAGCCCCAAAGCCCCTGCCCCAGCCCGGCGTGGGCGGCCACGCCACGGCCCCACTGGCCAGGAAAAGCCTCGGCAGCCTCGTCTCCCGTCGCTGTCTTTCCCAGGTAGCTGGGAGGGTGTAATTGGTGAGGCAGGAGATTAGAAATATCGGCAGCCTCTAAGTAAGACTTTAATTTACTGGCAGATCAATAGCGCTGGGGTTATATTGGCAAAGTGTCTACAACTCTATTGACTCACGCAATTCCTCTTATCAATTTATCAGAAATCTGGAAGCCAGAAGATATTGTTTGAAGAAAAAAGGCAGCAGGAGTTTGAACACTTAGCATGGGCTGCCCAATCAGGCACTCAGCACTAAGCGTTTTACAGCAGATGTATCAGCCGCAAAGGAGGCCAATATGATATGATTAAGAGCTAACTTGCTCCCTCACATGCCACACAGCCTTTTTAAGCTGCTTCTCACCTCAGACCTTTGCACTGAGACAGTCACCGTAACAGACAGAATCCCACCAGCCCAAATGGAACCAGAAGAATTCCTATTTCACTCTGCAAGATCCTGAACTCAAGCCCTCCTGCCTGGACCCTGCTCAGGCTCACCTGGGCTTCCTGTAAAGTCTCAGCTTTACGGAGTCAAAAGCCCACTACAGCATCAGGAACCTATTCAGAAGGATTGCAAGAAAAACCACCATTTCTGAACTTCCTCAGAAAAATTCAGCATGGCAGCAGGACAGGTCTGCAGTGCCACATCCTTTGCCTTGCAGGGTGTGAAATGGAAAAGCAAGAGAAAGGAAAAAACACATCTCCCAGGTCTAAAAATCCAACGATGACAAACACGGCCAGGTATGAGAAGCGTTTCTTCACCTCAGAGGGTGAAGTTCCAGCTGGATGCAATGCTGCACAAGTTACCACTCCACCTCAGCTTCACTCCTCCACCCTCACACAGAGGAGCACCAAGGCTCCAAACACAAGTAAGGTGGTGACAAGTACCAACCCAGGGCCAAAGGGTCTCTGGTTTCCAGGTGGAACTTGCCAGTCCCCAGCCTCAGGCTGGAGGCTGTCACCCCTGCTACTGAGAAGCCACAGCCCTGCCTTCCAGGGGGAAAACAAAGGCTTAAAAACGAAACAGAAGTTCTGATGCAATAACCGTGAAAAAGCCTTGGCTGGAGGGCAGAAAGAGGCAGGGTGGGACAAGCACAACTGCCTGGGCTCCTGACATGGATGGGATGGCCGGGAGCCACAGCCCGGGCACCACCACGGCCCCGGGGCCAGCTCCTGCCCAGGGTCTCCTGGTGCCCACCCCACCTGCCCCAGAGCACAGCAGGTGACCCTCCAACCTGTGGCTTGGGCAGCTCTGGCAGACCCAAACACCTGCGGGGCCCACAGAAAATCAGATGGAATGTAAGATTAAAATGAGTAAAATCCTTGAGCCCGAACAAGGACACAAAGATACCATTCGTGGGAGGGGAAGAAATGCCTGCCTTCCCCTCTGTCAGAGCAAAAAACCAACACCCAGCTGGTGCTGAAGGCCACAATTCCCATCCATGGCTGCCATGCCCAGGTCACCAGAGCCACCCCAGGAGCCTCTCATCTGGTGAGAATCATCCATCCCATGGCATTTAAGGTCCTCAATCCCAACATTAGAATGCAAACACTTGGCATCTCCAGGACACATGGAGCTGGCTTGGTTCTGCTCCTCCGCAAAGCAACTACCAGAGCCAGGGAGCAACCATTCCTCTGGACACCCAGAGCACCCAGCTGCAGTGACCACCTCAACCCCCAACAGACACCTTTGTCCTGAGGTCCATGAGGCTCTGCAGACAATTCCTGCAGCTGGGCCTGAGCTGCCCTAAGGACACCCGGCACTGGCAGCAGGAGTGGGAGAGCCGGGGGAGCAGCTCGGACCACCGAAATGGGGAGAATAAAGACCTTTTGCTTCAGCTCCAGGAAGCAAAGAGAAAAAACACTAATTAACTCAGCAGCAAGTTGTTGGTATTTGCATACAAATGCAGCCACAAATCACGACAAACAAGGCAGGACAAGGCAGGCCCATTAGCAGACAGGGATGCAGCCCGGCTCCTGTGGGTCACGGCAGGCAGGCTGCCAGCTGCTCCCGGGGGGCACAGCCAACGCGCCCTTATCTCCACCAACACTCCTACAACAGCAGCCACAGAAGCCACAGGGATAAGGTTTCCCTCCACGTGAAACAAAGGAATGGGATGAATTCTTCAATCCCAGTCAAGAGCAAAGTAAGAGCTGCCAGAGAGAAGCCGAACGGGAAGCTCCTCGCTCTGGCAGCTGTGCTGCTCCTCACCCGGGATCGGGGCAGGACAGACTTCCCACCACGGCGGCTGTGAAGGGACGGACAGACCCACGTCACAAAAGACAAATCACACCTGAGGTAGCGAAAGAATGCGCCCAAAAGCCTGAAACAAATGACCTGAGCAGAACAAAATCCAGCTACTGCAGCAGCTCAAGCTCAGCCTTCCAAAAGCCACTAGAGCAGCAGGCTTTATCACACATTTCACCTGCCGGTCCTCCTTGCTGTGGAGGTGTCTCCTCCTCGCCCGGCAGAGGCTGCAGTGTGCTTGGCAGCATGCCCCCCAGCTCGGGCCCTCCCTGCACACTGGCCAGCACCCTGATGGACTCAGGGCTCCCTGCCTTTACACACTTTGCATTTGCCCAATGAGTCACTTATTACTGCTGAGGGCTCAGGATTACACAAAATTTACAAATTTTCCTCTTGCAAAAAGACAAAACCTGCAATTCGCTGTTTGGGGTTTTGCTGAACTGTGTGTTTCTCCCCCCAGTCCCCTCAGCTGGGATCTCAGGATTAAAAGAAAACCCCAGCAACTACCAGCTCACATCAGGGCTTAACAAAAAGAAAAAAAAAAAAAAAGAATCTGATTTCTAATTTTAAATAGGAAACTCTCACTGGCAAGATCCCAAGAATGCTTCCACGGTGACTTCTATTAAATGCAAGTTTCTCATGGCTGCGGCACAGAGCATCAGCTGAGGCAGAGGCACAGCCCGGCCCTGCCGTGGGTACCTGGAGCCCTGTGCACAGGGGAAGGGGCAGTGTCGGGGCAGGGCTGCGGAGCACCAGCTCTGTATCTGCAGGCAGGGGCTCGGCCGCAGCATGACACATCCAAACAGGAGCCAGGCCTGAGCCAGCAGGCAGGAGCAGCACTGGAGCTCCACCACAACACACAGCTGAACCCCGACTGAACTGAAACACCATGACAAGAGAAAGAGCCTGGACTAGATTTTTTACTCCTAAATGCCAAGTTTCAGAAAAGACATGACTGAAGAAATCCCAGCAGCTCTAACAGCTATTCCCACACTCAGGTCCTGCAGCATCTGATTCAGAAACCATCATCCTGCCTTTTGAGTGTGTGTTTGCAGGAGAAATCACTTCTGCTTGTCCTCACCCGGGAGCCAGTTAAGATCACATTTTCACTCTGGGGTATGGATATTTTGCTTTACTAATGACTTTATAGAGAATAAACCATCAAGAAATCATCAGTGTGTGCAAACAATCAGAACCTGGAGGTTTTGCAGAGGAATCACTCTGTCACAACCAGGTAAAGGGCCTCCATACAAAGATGTTCCAACAGAGCCCCCACCGCACTGGTGCTTGGATGTGGACGGGCAAACAGACCTCAGTGTGGAGTCTAAACACCCCTGAGGTACAAGCACACAGAGAACACTACACACACAGAGCAGAGACCCAGGAGCACAGCCAGAGCCAGCACAACCTGCACCGGGGCAGGGCACAGCGTGTGCCCAGCCACCCTCCCCTCCGCCAGTGCCCGTGCAGCCTCTGCCACCACTTACATCCCACAACTCTGCTAAGTAAGAAAGACACAAAAGAGACTCCCTGGACACACAATTGGGCAATTGCTTAAATAAAACCAAAATCAGTTTCAAAAACTGCAGCAAATATTTGGTTTGGAACTGCAAAGAGCTCTGGACAGTGGAGGAGGGAGCTACCCTGGGAGGAGAAGGAGCTACCTGAGGCAGGTGTGGACCCCTGTGAGAAGAGGACCCAGACCCTTCAGAAAAGCACTGGGCAGCACTGCTGCAGAGGAACAGGGGGTGGAAGGGGAGCAAACAGATTGTTTGTTTATTTTAGCAGGTGAAGCTACAAACAGAAGCCGTGCAGGCTGCCAGCTGCAGGTGCTGGGTTCGCAGGAGCACAGGGAGCGCAGCGGGGCATGAAGCCCTGGAGCAGTGCCAGAGCAGCACAGGCAGAGCCCAGGGACAGGCCCTGCCTGCCAGCAGCCACAGCTGCTCACCCACAGCACAGCAATTTCCACCCAGCTCCCCAGGCCACGGCTCCCAAAAGGACAAGGACGCCCAGAATGAGCCACTGTGGGACCAGCTCGCCCTTCCATGGCAGAAGGAGCTCATCCTTCAGCTAAGCCTAAGCCTCAGCCACAGCTCAGTTTCCTTAGGTGAAAGGGCTGCAAAGGGATCCTCTGAGTTTAACCATGCTGTACTCCTGAAAGGGAAAAACAGTAATAAAATAAAGATGATTAAAAGCAGTGTCTTCCTCCCAAGCACTCTACACTAAATGCACACTTAGGTCCCAGCCCCACACTGGGACCAAGCTTTTGGCTGGGGCAGCAGCAGAGTGAGTGCTCCTCTGGGCACAGGCCTTGGTTCTGCCTGCCTGCTCCCCTCTGCTCCAGCAAAACCATTTCAACCTGGATCGCAGAATTATTTCAAATTAAAGGGAAGCTGGCAAAAAAACAACCAAAAATAAAAACATTTTGAGGAAGCTTTTTTCCCCCCCCATCCTTTAGCAGTTTTTCTAGCCCAGATCCCTTCCCTAAACTACTTCCCTGTGCCACTGCCCCAAAGCTCTGTGTCAGCAAAAGGAAAAAGCACCCAGGGCAAGGCTGGCCTTGGCAGCAGCATCAGTGTCACACACAGACAGCCAGGACACCAGCCCCTGCAGCCTCTCCAGGCCCTGCCTCCTGCCCCAGCACCACTGAGCCCTCACCGGGATTTACTCGCCAAGAGTCCCCACATGCAGGTAAACAAGAGCTCAGCGCAGGCACCTGAACACGGCAGTGTGAACCTGCTCCTGTGAACAGGACATTCCTGTTTTGGTTTGAAATAGAGTTGCTTTGGTACAGCTCATAACTGTTTCCAATTCAATTAAGCCAAACTAAAATAAACCCTCCTTGAACTGAAAATAATGTCCACGGGGCATTCTAATGCGCAAGTAAATCCTTTGAAAAAATAATAATAAATCAATGCAAACTTTTCTGAGCAGGAAGAGTGCTGGTAAGCAGAGGGTATTTGTTCTGAAAACCTCTGAAACAGTCAGAATGTGAAGCCAAGCACAGTTTTCACCAGACACTTCTCAGAGCCCAACTGCACTGTTTACCTAAGACAGTTAAAAGAGTATCAGCAGCGTGAAATGCAGCCAGCTTCAAAGTCACAGTCTCGAGTCCTAAACATGCCACAGCAACCTCATTTTAGGCAAACACAGGCTCTATTTTTGTTAAGTGTTTCTCTTCCTCTGCTGTGCAAGAGGCTCATACAAGGAAGAAGGAACTTTAAAATATAAAACTAACCAAACAAAAAAACTTTCACACTCATGACACCGTGAGAACACTAAAGAACAACAGCTCTGTCCTTTCTCCCACAGTACTCACTGTAGCTATTTCTACCAAAAGAAGCTTTATTTTACCATTTTCTTCCTCTTTTGTAAACGACCTGCACCCTAAGGCTCTCAGTCCTTTTCTTTCCAGTCACCAGGGAGCCAGGAGCCATCTCTGGGGCTCAGAACTGCCCTGGCCTCCTCATAGTGACCTGGGCCATGGGGCTGACTTCAGGTCCCCATCCCTCTCTGTGCTGGTCACACACAGCCAAGGGCATCACCTGGAACTGTTCAACATCCAGGTAATGCCATTGATGGAGACAGCTGAGTCTTAACAAGAGTAAATTCAAGCAGCAGTTGAGAAATCACCCAGTCCTGCACCACAGTCCAGCAAGGCCTTCAACAAGACACAGACACAGCTTTTAACATCCCACGTATAGGCAGAGGGGAAAACTGTGACCAAAATACTCCTCCCCTCCACCTCCTAACAGGCTATGCTTCAATGGCAGCTGGAGCTCCTTTGGTTTCTCCACATTTTTTTTCATTTTAAAATGCAGAAGATCCACTGAGCAGCACCAACAGCGAAATACCCATGCCTGTGCCCGACACCTCTCCATTCATTTCTCCAGTGGTAGAGAACTCCAGATCTCCAGAGGACAGCCAGTGCCTCTTGAGGAATCTCATCAAATGCATCTCACTGACCATTGCTACTTCATGGGCTTCATACCCAGAAGCAAGACGGGGCTAAGAAAAACATTGCTGAGGGGAATAAAAGCCAGAGTCCTGACATCCAGTTCCTGCCTAAATTAAGCAGACATCCACACAGACAGTGGCCCCTTGGACTCAAGGAAGGAAACCTCCAGTCCCAAGAGAGCATCCCATCACTCCAGAGACACAAAGGGATGCTTAGACGAGGAATGTGGCTGGAGAAGTGGCTGGCTGGACACTTCCAGTTGCACTGCCAAGAGCCAGAGGACCTTTCAGGGGGTGTCTGGCAACCAGGTCTGCAGCCCTAGGCACAGCTGGGAGGTTTCAGGAGAAGAGAAGTCAGTGCTGTTGCTCCTTCTGTGATGCTGACCTCAGCCACTGCCGTGCAGAGCAGAGCTCAACCCTCCTCCTCCTCTTGCGTGGGCTCCAAGCAATCCCCTGGGCACTTCCAGAGCCTGGCTCTGCTGTTCACACATCTGCAGTTCCAGGTGAAACCGCTGCAAGCCTGCCATGAAGGCTGCTTTTCACGCAGGGCTGCGCTGGCACCAGACCCACCACCTGGGCCATTTCCAGGATCTCATGCAAACCTCCGACTTCCACGTCGCCCAAAATAAAGAGGAAACAGTGGAGAGGCTGGTTAAAATAAAGCAAGCAAGGAAAAAAAAAAAAAAATCAGTGGCAGCTCCTTCAGACAGGCACTGCTATCTGCCAAGTAGCTGGTTTCTGAAACAGCAGAGGGGCACGTGGTGCTGACCCCCAGGGCCGGGATCCCACGGCAGCAAAGGGCACGGGCTGGCAGCACTGTCCGGCTGCTCTCCCCTCTGCCAGCCATGAGGGGCTGCCACAAACCCCACCCTGCTGGCTCCTCCAGCACAGCTTGCTGTGGGGCCGTGTGTGCTTCTTGTCCACCCCCTGACTCCCTGACCAACAGCACAACCCAGCCAGCAGCACGCTCCACCTGCTGCGCCTCCCCCAGCCGTGCTGCAGGCCC
This sequence comes from Sinosuthora webbiana, assembly GCA_013397395.1. Lineage (NCBI taxonomy): Eukaryota > Metazoa > Chordata > Aves > Passeriformes > Sylviidae > Sinosuthora > Sinosuthora webbiana. The sequence goes on along the minus strand of VXBN01008185.1, from coordinate 6,371 downwards.
AACGCCGTGCCCACAGGAGCTCAGAACGTGCACCTGCCTACCCCTCCACATGTGCCTTCTCTCGGACTTGGACTCTCCAGGACTACAAACCCTGCCTAACATGACCAGGCCTCCACCCCAGTGCTCTGTGCCCCACAAAGCAACATCACCAGGAGGGATGAGATGGTGTCACAAAACAAGGACCAGCCAGCTCCATCTCTCCAGTACCACAGCAGAGGTCCCCAGCACGACGCCCTGCTGGGAGGTGCTGAGGTGCTCTGGACAATCCCCCTGCTCCACAGCTGCCCCCAGCACAGCAGGTGCTCCCATTTAAAATTTAAGGATGCAACAGTGCTCTGGGGATTTAAAACACGTTATGATTTTTCACAATCAACCCCCACTTACAGTCCCTGCCTGTGAACTATGCATCATCCCATTTCATCCTCCAGCTGAGGCAAACACTTGGTGTCTTGCCCAAAGTCAGCGTCACAGCTGAAACGGATCTTTTGACTTCCAAACAAGCTCACGGTGTTAAGGCGCTTTTAACTGTCTCTATGGAAGATGAAAAACAGCAAGAAGAAAGGAACTGGGGAAGGAAGTATGTAAGACTAAAAGAGACAAAATTAACAGGGGAAAATTAAAGAGGAGAAATTTAGGCTCTGACATCTCAAGTATTTGTGTAGGAGCACGTGTCTGGGTGCTGCAGACCCAGCTTCCAGAGGAAAGGCCGGAGCACCCACTCCTCAAAGCCAGATGTGAAGGCGCTGACTGCAGCACCCTGGGGACACGGTGAGCCCCGCCACCCCTGAGTCCCACCGGGCGCCTTCATGTCCAGTGCCTGGGCCCAGCACCGTCCTGGGCACCTGCTGTCCCCAGCAGCACCGGGGAGGGATGCCCTGCTCCTCCACACAGCTGAGTATGAATGACAGCGGGCCTGCACTGTGCTGGCGGCCGGGGCGCCTCGCTCCGACACCAACAAAGCAGAAGGTTAATTTGAACCTCACAGCCCTGCTGCTGCGCGCTTGTGCCTCCTCCTCGCCCTCCCTCCCCGCTCTCCTTTCTGTGCAAAGCCTGACATCTACAGTTCTGTCTGGCACAGTCAGGGGCTGCGGTGGGAACCGTGCAAGGACACGGGGACGTGGTGGCCGGCTGCCCTCCGCTCCCCGGCCTTGGCTCACCCCCACGGCACAGCACAAAGCAACCTCAGCCGACCAGGGGACACGCACCAGGAGCACAGAACACCCGGCAGCACCACTCCAGCGGCCACCAGCACCCTGCTACAGCTCAGCTGAGCCCAGCTCCTGCGCTGGCACTGACAGCCAGCCCTGTCCAGCACCGCACGCCCCGGGAACCACAGCCCGGCAGCGTCGCCTCCGCAGCCATCGCACAGGAACCTCCTGCACCCTGCGCGGCAGGGGCCCTGAGCTGCCTTCCAGGTATCCAAGGGGCTGGGTACCAGCCTCTGCAACAACAGAGGTACAGCTGAAATGCACAAGCTGCCGTGCACAGCCTGAATCCGGAATACCTTCACACTGCAGGAGCAGGGCTGGTTTGCAGACTCTGCAGCTCCCAAACCGGTGCCTCAGACACCAAGTAGCTCCGTGCACTTCCCCTGCTCAGTCTCCTGAACCAACCTTCAGGCCTGCTGACACGCTTTCTCAGCACATGGTACCTCAGCAAACATGCCTCGGGGAGGAAGCCCCGGATTCTGCATCATCTCAAACAACATGCACCTGATGGCAGCTCAGCCAGATGTGCCTGCACCCTCCTCACCTCCCCCTTCTTCACTCAACTCCGTTACAACAAGAAGACCAAAACCCTCCGAGCCCACCACCAGACGTCACGGTCACTCGGGAAACCCAGCGCCCGACCCGGCAGGATGAAGCACATCATCGCCGTGTTACCATCAGCAATGCCATTTGTGCGCTGAATTCCGCACCCAGTGTCGGTCTGTTTGCACACGGCAGCCGCTGGAGGAGCACGGAGGGAGGGTTAAAGCTCCTGCTGCCCAACTAAGCCAACCAGCCATTTTGGAGCCAGGCGGCCACCAGCCAGGAAAGCGTGGCTGGAAGCCTGAGGTGAGCCCAAGGCAGGTCACAGGGCATGCTGCTGTTGGGACCTGAGGGCTTGGGCTTAACTCCCATCCTCCCTGGGCAGGGACCCGATGCTTCAGCAGGCACGCTTGGGCCATGAAAATAAACACTAAGAGCTAACACATTACAGGCCCTGCAAGCTCCGCTTTTCCCAGATACCGGGGCAGGTGGAAGACAGGAGAAAACCTTATACCAGAGCTGCCAGGCACATCGTCTGCTCCAGCATTACTGCCAAGCCAAGGAACCCGCACAGCTCAGCCCTCACCAGATTTAATACCAGAATGCCTGGTTACCACAGGGCCAGCATCCTCACGCTCAGCAGCAACATGCACCACACAGCTCAGAACACATTGTGAAATGTTTGTTTTCTGGGGGGAAAAAAGAAAAATACTGCCGATCCTCTTTGCCTTTTCATAGCGAGAGGCATGTTTGGCACTTGTGACATAATGAAATTACAATCAACAGCCAAGTGTCTCTCCCAGCAGCAAACTCAAGGGCAAAGCGGGGTGGCCGCAGCCTGCCAGCAGCACCCGCCATCGTGCCGCTGTCCCTCCACCTCAGCAGCAGCACCCGGAACACGGTGGGAGCCACCACCAGCTGCGGCCTGTGCTGAACCCCCTTCCTGACATCCCCAACCAAAAAACAATTTCGTGTGGGGACAAACTTGGACGGCGCTCGCAGGCACCTCCGACACACGCACAATACACACCTGGCGCTCGTACCCGCGCACAGCCGGCGTTGCTGTGGCGACGAGCACCCACCTCCCGCACCGACAGATGGACACGTCTGTCCGGCACAGCCAGACGGGGAGCGCTGGGAGCTCTGGCTCCTTGCTGGTGTGAGACCTCAGCGAGACCCGCAGCATCTCCGAGGGGAACGAGGAACGAGGGGTGGCCAGGGCTGGTGGGATCCCCAACCCAGCAGCAGGACCGCTGCCGGCAACAAGGGAAACCCGACCCATCCGCCCTGTTTTGTTGTTTGCTTTTTTTTTTTTTTTAAAAAACTAGCTGGAATTTATCTGTTTCTCCAATCCCTGCCTACACACAAACCCAACCTCGGGAGCAAACAAAAATGCCTGAATCGCAGCTCAGAGACAAAGCAGAAGGCGAGCGGGCGGCCTGCTCCCGCTGCCCTCACCTCACCCCTCGGCGCGAGGCGGTTATATTTAGGTACCGCCATGGTCTGCGGTGCCGCGGCCCCCTCGGGCACGGCGCAGAATGCAGATTTTCCAGACAACAGACCACAACAGCTCCGTCAAAACCATTAGAGGCTGCGGCGCCCAGGCCTGCGCACAGATGTTTTGATTCCCACTCTCCTGCCACGACAGCCCTCGACAGCCCCATCGCTGCCGCCATGCGCTGGACACCCAGCCTGAATTCCGGCTGTCGAGGAGGGAGGCAGGAGAGAAGGGCAGCCCTGCTCCCCAGGGAGGAGCTCCTCTCTCTAGTCTCCCCCTGCATCTCCCCAGGGACGGAGAGCCTCCCGCAGGGCTCCCAGACGGCGTGGGGGACGACCCACCCTTAGGGAACAGGAGCAGCGCAGCGGGGACAGCCCCCACAGGCACCTGCTGTGGCCCCGGGGGCCTCTCCCAGGCCGAAGCCCCCACGGCCATGGGCTACAGGGGCCTGCGAGCGGCGCAGGGGTCCGGCACGTGCTGGGCCGGAGGGACCTGTCGTGACCCGGCTTTGTTCACAGCCCACTCCTCCTGCCAGCCGGACGCACCCACGGTACACGGCCCCCAAAGGCACACAAAGGCCAAACCTTGGCCGCGCTCTGACGAGGGGATGCAGGAGCTGTGAGACACTCAGCCTCTCCCAAGCCTGTCCCTCCGGGATCGATCTCCGCAGCGCACGCACACCTCCAGCCCCGGCAGGGCCGGCGCACGCCGCCGCCAGCACCCACAGAAGATGGTTGCCGAAAACTCTCCCACCGCAGACGAGAAAGCAACACCGGCAGGGAAACGCTCCCACGAGGGATCGAGCCCCCGCAGAACAAAACAGCACGTGAATAAAGTTGATGTAAAAGCCCACTAGTCCTTTTTCTGCTTCTCCACGCAACATTTTTTTTATTATTATTACTGCTATTACTGTTATTTTGGAGAGCGGAAGGAGGTGTTAACAGGGAAGCTGACGCAGCCAGCTGTGCGTCCATCGGTTTGGGATTCTGAGATTCCTGCTGAAGCCGTTTCAACCACTGGCCAGGCCCAAAGCAAATCTGCCGCTCCTGGCCTCTGGCACGACACCGACAGCAACCGGGGCGGGGGTCAACGCAGGGAGATGAAAGAGGGACACACGCCTCCGCTTTTGTCAGAGCAGCCACCGCTGGGCCCCGGCGCGACAGCGACCACCACAAGGCCAGGCGACGGTGCCAGGCACACGGGGCCGCCCGCACCGCCCCGGCCTGCCAAGCAGCACCTTGGCTCGGTCCTGTGGGAACAAAAGGCAGCAGCAGGGTGGGAGGGAGGGTCTGGAGGCTCTGCAGCAAAGGACCAGCGCTGCTGCGGCCGGCACCGCTGCGCGGGAGAGGGGCTGGAGCCAACTTCCTGCTGCCCTCTGTTCCCAGAATGACCGCATTAAAAAGAAAAGAGGAGGAGAAAAATAATACAAATACAGCAAAGCAACTTCTGGGGCCAGATGCAGAATTTCACTCCCCTCCAACGTGCCTTTTCTTTGCTTTTGTTCCAGTCGAAGGCAGCCTGCGGAGCGGGACCGGGCAGGAGGCAGCTCAGGCAGCCGCACGGGGGAAAGCCCTCGACCGGCGGCAGAGCAGAAGCCTGGCGAGCCCTGGGCCTGGCCGCAGGGCCGGCGCTTCACGGTGCTGGGGAGCCCGGCGTGATCCTGCTCTCGGGGGCCTGGGACACCCCCTCGCCCCCCTCCCGGCTGCTCCTCGGCCCCCGCTGCTGCGGCAGCCGAAAAGCCACGCTCCGTCTTCGCTCAGTGCCGGACCAGACAGTGCTCCCTAATGAGGGAGCATTACAATCAGCTTGTAATGCTGAATTTTTAATGCTGCCGAGGGCTCTGTTACATAATAAAGGGGGGAACGGGAGCAGAGGGCGGCCGGCGGGGCAGCCCGATCCCCCCGGCCCACTGGCCACCCCTCGCACCCCCTGACCCGCCGCTTACCGCCAGCGCCGCAGGACAGGGCGCGCACGACGCCCATCGGAGCTCCTGCCCTGCCGGGAGGGTTGCACAAACTTTCCTCAAGTGCGTGGAGGGGTGATGCCAAAACGCTGGCTCCGCACTCTGCCGCGGCTCGGCCGGGAAATGATTTAAAAGCAAAGTTCACGAGCATGTTAACGGCATGCTCTCGTATGTCCCCGCACACACGGGCTGCGCTGCGCCGCTCGGTAATACCCTAAGACTGTAAATCTATAACCACTGCAATGATTTAGTGATTAAAAACATGATAACATATTGTGTAACTGCAAACCACAGAATCCCTGCCAACTCTCCTCCGAGATACAGGAACAAAAATACAGAAAATGTGTTGCTCGCAGCGGTCTTCCTAAACTCGATGGAAAGATTTTAATAATAATAATAATGCAAAAAACCCCAGAAAAACAAACCCCAAAAACAAAAACCCAACCCAGACATCAGAAAAGGCTGGTTATAAAGCAAGGCTAGAAAAAAAATATTTAAAAGACAGAATTTTAAATACGGATCTTGCTCTAACAAATTACAATCTAAACATGCCTCGCTTTTTTCTCTTTTTAAGTTTGTCGTAACTGGAATAACTGGTCTTGTGTGATGTCTTGCATATTCAAAGTGCTTTGTAATAGGATACGGAGACCAAACCTTATTTGCCTAAACTCAATGGGTTTTATTTTTTCCCCTCTCTCCCCCCCCATTTCTTTTCCTTTTATTTTCCCTCCTCCCCCCCCCTTTCTCCCCTAACAGGGGGAGGGTGTGGGGGGAGGCAAAAGGAAGCGAGGGCTTTAAGCTGTAAGGAAAATACCTGAAAGGGGAAGCTGCAATCCATAATACAGCGAGGAAAGCCAAATATTATACATATATTTTTAAAGGCAGCTATGGGAGTTTTGGCCTCTAAGCAGCCAACTTGACCCCATTTTCTCTATTCTCTTATTTCCTCCGTTGCAGGATTCCTGCACCTTCAGTCGTATTCGAACTCAATGTGACCCTAAGGAGGGAGTCACCGAGTCTCCAGAAAATTGCTCCATATTAAACAGGAGCAAGAAGAGGAGAAAGACAGACAGCCGGCGCAGAGGGGACACGGCTGCGTGAGAGTCCAGGACATACCGAGAGCAGCCCCAAGCACAGCGGGAGAAAGAAACAGACCTTA
>VXBN01008183.1:257172-268397 GCA_013397395.1 Sinosuthora webbiana | reverse complement strand
ATATGTGTATATATATATAGTATTGTTTAATGTAATTATAGTGTGTGTATATACTCCACATGTCCACATGCTATGTCCAGTATATAGTTCCTTGTGCTGTACATAAAAAGTGTATATACAGTGAATATGTAGAATATGCATATATATTCTATATATTAAAGCTTGTGTGTATGTATGAATTCTGTAACCACGGATGGATACAGAATTGGAATCTTTACAGAAATTCAGATTAGCTCATGGCTCTGAGAATTTTAAAGTCCTGGTTAAAGATATGAGGAGAAATCATTTCTAATCAATTTGTATCAATATTTCTTTCACTGATACAAAAAACTGTGTTCATTAGGTGTGCCATTAGGTGTAAGAGAACCCTGGAAGAAAGTAGTAATCATCTGCACTGGATGTAATTTCACATTCTTTGTAGCTTTTAAAGTATCTGTTTGGAATGTAGGCTCAGCTGCCGATCTTGCATGTCATCCTTCTTCTGTGGGCTGAGGCAATGAGTTTTTTCCTATGTTTGCTCATAGTTTCACTTCCCTCTTTTTTTTTTTNCCTATTTGTATTCTAACAATCCAGCCCTCTTTTTTTTTTTTTTTTTTTTATTTTTTTTATTTTTTAAATTATTTTTAAGGAGCTGTTCCCATACACACATCCCAAACAATCACAGGCAAAGGTGGAAAACATGTTTTTCTTGCTTCATTGCAGTTAAATTGATTGCACATAATTATCCTCTGGATTCCAGTTCTGGTTTTCCTCCATTTCCACCTAAGCTTTTACCTTAGGAGGAATGAATATCCATTGCATATTTGGCTTAGAGGAAAGAGTGGGGATGATTCTTCTTTCTACTTAGATAAATTATTAGACTCTGTGGTACCTTGAGCAATCATTAAGAGTTTAGCAGGGTTTTATGGTGGCACACATTTTATACAGAATATATACTACTGGAATGACTCGTGGAAAGCCCTGGATTGCACAGAGCATTGAGGCACAACAGTTAAACAAGACAGATAGACAATTAGTCACATTGAACCTGCACGTGCAGACAGTGCACATAGGATGCAGATACTGAATTACCACATTACCCTTCACAGAACTCTGTGTTCACATTTGCCTTGAGCGGTTTCCCTCAGTTACCTTCATATTGTCTTGCTGTAAAACCTCCAAGTCACCCTGCAATAAAAACAGATGCTCATAAAAGTCATACTTCCACAATAATGCTGTATGAAATATTTTTATATAGGCAACTTTTTCTTCATGGAACCTCTGCCCTGTGAGGGTCATCAGTCCTTCCTGTATCTTGTTCCATATACTGTGCTCTCAAAGTGCAGGAGATTCCAAGCTGTGTCTATGTTAGCCTTTTTATTTTTAATTCCCATCTGTGAAATCTGTTGGCACTATTGTAGAAATTATTTTGTCATCTTATGCTCAAAGATAATGCACTTTTCTTGAATTCTTCTTATAATCCTTTTGGGGTTACTATTTCTTCTTTAGTGTTTCTCCATTGAGAAGAATATTTGTTCTGTAGAACCGTGGCCCAAGGAGTTTTGGTCCAAGTAGAATTATTGCTTTCCCTTGGTAAGAGTTTGATTTCTCCTTTCTTCTGCATTTTATTCCTCCCTCTCAGGAATTTCATTTCTGCTTAATCCTCATTTAGAGCTGGTACTCAGTTGAAGTGAATTGATCTCTGCTGTTAGTGATCTAATTCAATTATCTTCCTATACTAGTGGAACAGCCACGTTCTTGGTTATATATTTGGTTATGTATTGCATCTATGTAGACTTCACAACCATCTTTTCTTAGAAAGGAATTTTGCTTGGAGTATGACGGAATCATAGATTTATTTTTAGAGTAAATATGTTAACTGTAATTCATTGACACACCTGTTTGATCAGTTGATATCTGCTCTTTTTACTTGAAAGTTTTATAAATAAAGGCTAATTTGTTACAAAATGGGATTTTCATTTTTCCAACTTCTGCCTCTCCCTTTAAGTTTCAAAGGAAAACTCCTAGTGACTGTGGTTTCTTCTGCTGTTGCAAGTACAGAGTGCTCTTCTGGTGTCCCTTTTAATATATCATTCTTCAGTCTGACCTGAAAAAGGTGAAAACACAAAGCGGAAACTGCAATGTTGACCTAAATCTGACTAATATCTCCAAATATGTACATTATTGTGGTTATATTTATCTTTCAAATGTTATAATAAATTGTAAGGTATTTTAATTTTAACCCATCTCATGTGTTTCTTGTTTATTGTTTAATATAATAAGAGAAATGTTATTGTTTAATATAATAAATGGAAGTTACTTTTTGGAGCTCTGAGATTTCAGCACTTTTTTTTTTTTTCCGCCCCGCAATTTCACAAGTTTTTATGTTAAATGTGTGAATCTTGCTTTGAACAACAACTCTATTCTCTGCACTGAAATCTTTTTCCTCTTGGCTGGTGCCCTCTGCACTGTTCTCCCTCCTATCCTTCCCTTTCTTCCTTGTCCCAGCCAGATTTGGGCTGAGCAGACCAGTCCCAAATCCAAGCCACACCCTTTCCAAGCAAACTCTGTGCAGCAATGCTGGATGTCCTGGCAATTTACACCAGGAGTGGGAGATCACTAGAGACAACCTTTGGCTGGCTGGAAAAACACACCTCACTATTGGGCTGGTCCATTTACTCACTTTGACTCATTCTTCTCCCAGCTATTCACTGGCTCCTCCTGCTCACCTAGCTAAAGTGAGTAGCAGGTTGCCAAGGCAGGTTTCTCTCCAATATTTTTAGTATGTTGACATTTTGGAGGATTGACTGCAGTGTGTCACAGATGGGTACAACTCCCTACCCAATTCTTCTCATCGTATCATGCTTCTCATCTCTTATAAAACCATGGCCCAGTGCTCCATACATTGCTACCACTCAAGTTTCTGGGGTCTGACATACACAGCATTCTCATCCCTATGCTTTCCCAAATGCTTTTCTAATCCACGTTGTCTGGGCTTAATCTGAAAGGACACCCCCCCTGCACCCAGCATGGCCTAAGAGCCCCTTCACTGGGAAGGGAAGAAAAGCATCACCATTCTGTTCAGGATGTGGAAATTTGACCCTAAAGGCTGTCCAAGGTCTGAGCCCAACTGTTAAACCTCAAACACAACTGCAGCACTTACTGACGGAACCTAAGTATGTCCCAAGCCCAGTTCTCCTCTTAGAATTCTGAGCTCCTGGAGCCATCGGTGCCGCCCCTACTCTGGAAGTGCCATCAGGTTTATCTCTGGAATTGCTGAATCTCCCATCTGCTGTACGTGACTATCAGTGTAGTCACTCTGAGTACCTTCTCCCTCCTGTCTGGTTGGCTTTTTTTTTTTAAAGTAATGACCACAATTAAAACTTTTTATTGGTGCTGATGCAGCATCTCTTAAAACTGCTGTAGCCTTCCTAACTGATGAAATCTCACAGGACTCTGCCAGCAACAAACATATTTCTGCTGTTTAACTTTCCATAAAGGTCCTTGACCACAATTGACCCTGTGCTCTTTGCCTATCCCTGGCATCCACAGAAGAGACATCCAGGCAATTCTATATCCCTTATTTTGCAATATAATCTAAAATCATTAAGATAACAAAACCCACTTATGCTGTCATTGCACACAGAGTGTAAAAAAGGGATTGTTGGGATTTGAGGATATTTTTGTGTGTGTTTTGTTTTGTGTTTAAGCCTCAGGCTCAGTAGCTATTCACCTAATATATTAAATGTCACAGGAGATCATATCCCAAATGACATTCTAGATGCTTCTTGGTGTCATAATGAGTCAGAGCTCCTGGTATACTCTTAGCTGTAAGAAGTGCAGGAAACCAAAGTAAAAGTGATTTGAAGCAATACTCTGTTCATTTATAAACCTTTACTAGGTAAGTTCACCTGCAGTTTCTGTGTTGCTGAATTTATGCTCATGACAACAGGCAGAAAACTTCTGATTTGCTAAAAGTACTTACAATAGGAGCAGGTAAATAAGCAGGTAACTAATGCTAGCATTGGTTGCAGAGTAAATAAAAACTTGGTTGCTTCTGCTCTCCTTGTGCTTAGAAAGGAGGTTTTGGTAAAGTTAACCCCTTCTTCATTCTATAAAGCAGTCCTTATAGTTCCTCTTTAGTGTCTGCACTAAATATTACAAGATCAAATAATTGTGGCTGAAAAATCAGACCTCAAAAGAATAAATCAAATATATTTTCTACCTAACAAGTTTAGAATAAATCTGTGTGTCCTTTGTGTGCTGCAAGTGGAAGGAGTTGGTTTGTGGCAGGGGCTGCTTCCAATCTCAGCTGCAGTGATAGGGAATGGGTTGTTTGGGATCAGTACGTTGAACTAGTTACTTTCAGGGCCTGTGAATTGAGCATGGCTGTGTGCTTTAGGTTACTAGTGTTTGGCTTGTAAACCAATTACTTCTCCAAATCAAGTGGGAAGCACGTATCTGCTGGAGCCTGGGCCATGGCAGAGGAGCTTCTGCAGTGCCAGAGTTCAAAGCTCTGACTGCTTCACTCACAGCACATAGGACATGTCTTGGGCAGGCAGGAACTGGGACAGACCCAGCTGGGAGCAGCTACTTCGAGGACACTGAGGAATTTTAAGGTTTGTAGATGCCACCAAGTAGGTTTTGGATGGGGATGGCTTCCTCCCTGTTAAATTACATGGGGTTTGGGTTGAATTTTTGCTAGTTACCATAGTGATGGCTACATGACTTTGTTGTAGTTGTTTTATCTAAATATAGCAAAATAAATTGCTAGAGCTTGGGGTTCTGGCTTCGAAAATTCAATTTAAGCAAAGCCTAACAGCTACTCTGTGTTAGAGGTGCACAAAATAGCTTAAGAAACCACAGAGCTGCTACCACAGAAAACCACAGAACCACACAATCCTATAATTTGAAGAGTGGACAAACTTATTTTGGCATTCTTGTGGATGAAAGACCAAAGTTTAGAGCCAGTCAATGTTTTCAGGCAGTTTGTAAATGGCTGTGAGTAACCAAGGGCTCACACAGGTTGAAACGCCCCATCCTGCATGAGGCAAGTCATGTCCAGCACTAAAGCTTCAGCTCTCCCAGATGTGATTAGCTACAAAACTGAATCTAAAATAAACGTCCAGAAAAGCCAGGGGGTTTCTAGTTCAGCCTTCCACTTTAGGGTTGAAAAAAAGAGATTTGAAAGTGCCCTGCCTGCTGGGTGGTGGTTGAGCACAGGGTGCTGGTGCAGTGCTGGTTGTGTACAGGGTGCTGATGTGGTGCTGGACTGTTTCATAGGGCACTGCTGCAGTGCTATGATGGTGCTGGTTGTCTGCAGCGTGATGTTGGTTGTGCACAGCGTGCTGGGGTAGTGGTGCTGGACTGTTTCACAGGGTGCTAGTGTGGTGCGGGGTATGCACGGTGTGCTGGTGCTTGTGTGGTGCTGGGTATGCACGGTGTGCTGATGTGGTGCTTGTGTGGTGCTGGGGTGGTGCTGGGCTGTTTCACAGGTGCTGCTGTGATGTTGGAGCGGTGCTGGGATGGTGCTGGGTGAGCGCAGGGCGCTGTGTCACCTTCGAGAGCCAAAAGGTGACTGAGCCAAACGGCCCTGCAGCGGCTGGACCTGGTCCTGCTCTGGGCTGTTTCAGAATTACAGTGTGTTCTGACAGTGAGGTCCCATCTCGTAGGAGTTTAACTGACTCTTCTCAAGTCAGTGGGTGAGGAAAAAACATTTTCAGCAGAGTGCTGAAACACAATGTTTTGAAACTCCACATGGACTGATCCAACTTTGAGCAGTGATTGCTCTGGATGGTACCTGAGTTTTGCAATATTTACTACAGTTTTCACTAGGATCATTGCACAGGATTTGCTTGTTTCTGCATTTAACCTCTCCAAATTATCTCACAACCTATCTTACAACAATAAGAAGCCCATGCCTGTGGTATCTTATAATAATACGCGTGAAAATCTTGTTTTCAGTGGACTCTACATTTCCTCCCATCAGGTTTAACTACAACTTCTGTAGTTTTTTCCTTTCCCTGGTATGTCAAAATCAAATCCAGGATAGCTGCAGGTTGTGGTCTCTAGATGCTCCCTGGGAGGCAGATGGTTAATTGGAATAAAATTACTTTAGAGATGACAACCTGATGGTCAGTTACTAGATGATGTGGAACATTAGTGGTTTCCTGCTGACTAGGGGAGGCTTGGTAGATTACTGGAATTATAGTGACATATCTTTGGATGTGCTCATTCAAAACAATTAAAGAAAGGGGGGAAAAAAAAAGAGACTTGACAATTACTCATAATGGAATGTGAGAAGAATGAGGTCAGCATCTCTTTTTTTCTGCTACAAAATGATTCTCAAGATGCAAGAACGTGCAGTTTCCTGTAAAGACCACACAGCAGTTATCACAGATGCCCTCTCTTAAACAATGACAAGAAAGTTTCTTGTGAACTTTTATTAGTGCTTTGTCCCTCCATCCCTTCCCACTTTCAGAGGACTGACTTTATAGATTTTTATATGAGATCTTTTATATTTACATATGAGGATTCCTCTGCTCTATTTTCAGTTGAGCAAAATAAAAAAATCTAAAAACTCAGAGAACACCATCTGCTCCCCTTTCCACAGCTCCACTGCTCATCAGGTCTGAGCGCTATTTGGTAACACACTATCAGGCAGATATCAACTGTCTTATCTGAAGACTTTCTAGTGAGCAGGAGCAGAGGCAGCAGAGGTGATAACCCTCACAAGTCAGACTCGTCCCTGGTGCAAAGCCAGATTTGGATGCTCCCTTGCTGAGGCACTGGAGGAGAAAGACCCAGTGTAGTGGGTGCTGCAGAATAGCCATGGGGGTTTTTTAAGGGTTGGTGACTGTGGTAACATTTATTTCTGCACAAAGGCTCTGAGAAGCACACAATGCCTTCGTGCCATTCACTGGCTGCAGCTGACTTGGAATCACAGAATCCCAGAATGGACTGGGTTGGAAGGGAGCTCCACCCCCTGCCATAGGCACCAACACCTTCCACAAGATCAGGTTGCTCCAAGCCCTGTCCAAGCTGGCCTTGAACATTTCCAGGGATGAAGCAGTCACCATTTCTCTGGGAATCCTATTCCAGTCCTTCACCACCCTTACAGGAAAGAATTTCTTCCCAATGTCCCATCTAACCCTGCCCTCCGGCAGTGTGAAGGTATTCCCTCTTGTCCTGTCACTTCAGTCCTTGTCCAAAGTCCCTCTCCAGCTCTCTTGGAGCCCCTTTAGGCACTGGAAGGGGCTCTGAGGTCTCATTGGAGCCCCCTTCTCCAGGCTGAGGATTTGGAAGGGAAGAAAACTGGTCAGACTAGCCAGAGGTTAGGAGAGGACTGGGGACAAGCAGAGCCAGATAAGTATGTTGTGATGCTTCCAAGATCTCCTCAATCACTGGAAAGCTCTGGCTGGGTCCTTTCCAAGGCAGATATGGGGCTGGGCACTGAGGTTGTCACACCTCTTGGTCTTTTAAATTGCATCACAAAAAGGGGAATCATTTAAGCTTGCACTGTATTGCTGAAACCTGGGTTATAACAAAAACTGGGAATGATGAAAACTGGGAATGACTATAACCATTTCCAGGTTCTTCAGAAAGAGCAAGGGAAAGCCAGGTGAGTATGAAGAGATGAGAGTAAGGATTTTAAAAGTTCTTTTCTTTAAGTTATAAACACCAAAGGACATGCTGAAATATGAAAATACTCAGCTGTGGGGAAAGAGAAGGAAATACCTAGAACTGTTGCAACAATGCATGTGCCAAGTTTAGAACATCTTTAAGTCATCCTCACTTTCTGGAATTAGATTGTGCAATTTTTTTTTTTCTACCAAATAAATGAGTTTTGTTTGTGATGAAGAAACGTTAAAGCTCCCTTATATTTCACTTTGAAAGAACTACAAAAGTGAAATGTGGAACTCATTCTTCCATGCCAATGATTAGAAGCCCAAAATACATCTGTTCCACATGAACAACTTCAGCCTTTGCTTTCACAGAAGAACAGCTATATTTGTAGTTACTTTAAATGCATTCCTGTTGATTTCATTCTTGTGTATTCTAACACGTAAAGTCAGAAAAAAGGTCACAATCTTGATTAAAACCAGGTTACAAGTATCCAGATGTTAAGGAAAAAAATGCTGCAACATTAAGCTGAATCTGCATATTTGATTAGCAGTGATGTACAAGTATCAAGACTCATCACAACACCGGAGCTGTAAAGAGAGAGGATACCCATCAGACTGTCAGAAAAACTGCTTTGATCTACTGCCTGGCCTTCTGAGCTCATTTACAGCTGTGAAGAATTTTTTGGGGGCTCAATTTGACTTTTGTAGCTGTCTTTATCGCTATAGCTGTTGCAGTATCCAGTGTACTTGCAATTAGTTTTTGGACTCTCGATCCCTGGCTGATTTTCCCCCCAAATAGTTAATAACTTTCTTAACTCCTGAAACCTAGGAGGCACTACGAATTACTAAGCAAATTTAAGTTTTGGGGAATGAGTTATGAAGGTATTTTAACCTGTGTTGTGAATTCATGCTTGAATTCTACTACTGTTCTATTGGAATTCCGCATTGAGCTCTTGAGAACAAGGAAAATTTATGTACAAGAATGCCTTAAAATAAGCCTCCATAATTACAAAAATGCAGTGTTTAAATTTATAGTAAAAACCCACACATTGTTGGCAAAACTATAACTGCATCTGGAAAACTTTAAGAATGCTATTAAAATAGTCTAGTATAAACTAGAAATGAGACTGAAATTACAGTGTTGCTTACTTAACCATTTTTAGGAAGTATATTTTTAATATGATCTAGTTTCATATTTGATTTTTTGATAAAGCACTGTACTATGTCTTATTTACCACTGAGACTACCTTACTTACTCTGTTATCTATTTCAGAAAAATTCATGGCCCAGATTTTTTAAAGTGTCTTGTTACAGTTGTCGATAATTTAAAACACAACCAGGTGGTTGCTGGTCCAGCCATCAGGGAAAAAGTAACAGGGATATCTCAAAGGAGAATAAAAATCACAGCAATTAAAAACTTATTTTATTAAAAAGATGAAATGTTTTCAAACATTGAAAAATTATGTTTTTATAAAAACAGAAATAGGCAAAATACCCATTTGTCTTCTATTTACATATACAATATTTCTCATTGTATAAAATTATTTACAATATAAAAAAAAATTACAGTAAATAGGTTATTTCTTACAAGACATCAAGCCCTGTACTTCTAGTGTAGATCATGGCAAACAAGAATACTATTGCACCTGTGAACCAAACAGTCTAACAAGAGGAGTGTTCTCTTAGCCATGCCTTCAACTGAGATCTAAACTAACATTGTTAGCTACAGTAACATTCATTTTATCTCTTCTAGGGTCAACTTCAGGCAGTTTCCATACAAACATTGTCTTGTAAAGCTTAGGAATGGGCAGTAAGAATTGGGGACAAAAAACATATTTACAGCTTCTTCTATACAATCTGTATGGAGTCTTACGGAGTTTACCCTTCACAGAAGCTGCATAAATAACCCCTGTTCTCCTGACCGGGACGGGCAGGTCACTGATTCAGTCACGGCAGATTCTCTGCAGGAGAGGCCTGGCTAAGCCTCCTTGTGTCAGATCCTCAGTGTCCGTCCTGGAGCGTCAGTCGGTGCCTCCCTGTGTAGTACCAGCTACAGATTTTTAACGCTTCTGCACCTGAGCAGTTAAATAAGGTCCACTGTTGGCAGGGCAGAGTCCCTGGGGCTACATGTGCCGCTTCATGTGCAAAGCCAGGTGGTCTGACCTGGAGAACGCCCTGTCGCAGAGGTGGCACTGGAAGGGCCGGTGGCCTGTGTGCTTGCGATAGTGACGGGTGAGCTCATCAGAGCGCGCAAACTTCCAACCGCAGCCTTCCCAGTTGCAGTGGTAGGGCTTTTCACCTGTTTGGGGAAATCAGAAAGCGTGACTCAGCATGGCATCATATACCAGGCAACCTGCCGAGTTTTATTGTAGCATATCCCTTTATTTGCTACCAAGCCCTTCCACAGCAAAATCCAAGTGCTTTTAAGCTAAACTACTAGAAATTCCTTTACCCACCCATACCTGCAGTGAAAATCTTTGGAGAAAGGGCTTTAGAAGTCCTTAGAAAAGCTTTGACTACATAGGTAAACACCCAGATGTTACAGACCTGATCATCAGCCATATAGCTCAGCTGTGAATTTTACACACTACAGGGTAACAGGCTGCAAACTGTTTTACACAGGGCTATCCCAACCAGCACACAGCACATCTCTGTATGAAGGCCATCAGCAATATTTACCTGTGTGTGTCCTGAGGTGAGCCTTCAGGTGTGAGCTCTTGGTGTAGGTCTTCCCACAACCGGCATAGCTGCACGTGTGAGTGGCCGTCCTCTTCCTCGGCCAGGACCGGCGTCCTCGCTTTGGTTTGGAGTCCAGCAGCTCCAGAGGGGAGGAAGGAGGGGTGAGCATGCCCCTAGGAGCCGAGGGCTGTAAGGGCAGGCTGTCCTCGAAAAGGCCAAACTGGGAGGTGTTCTGGTACTGGAGGTGGGTCTGCGGGTGGTGGAAGCCGGAGGCCGGGTGGTAGCTTTGCTGGTAGGACGAGGGGCACATCATCTGTGTGTGGCAGTCATTCACCATGAGATCGTCCGGGCTCAGCGGGGGCGTCTCTGCCCCAGGGATCTGGGGGGAACTGGCCACCCGGGGCTGCTCGTAGGCCATCATGCAGGTCGCGTTCCCCTCCTGCTTGATCTTTGGGCAAGCCTGGGGCACCAGACCCAGGACCGGTCCATAATTGTCCATGTCGGGCTCGGGCTTAATGTTCTCAACGAACTGCGGGCCCCCGAAGGTGGGTGTCACAAAGAACCGCCCGTGGACGCTGCCAGAAGGGCAGTAGTTGGAGTCCATCTCGGAACGCATCATCTCCGGCACGATGCCGGCGTTGTAGGGCGGGGGGCTGCCCTGCTCCAGGGCATTGTAGCATCCCGGGGACGGGTTTGTCTGGTAAAAGCCACCGCCTTCGCCTTGGGCAGGGGGATAGTCCCCGCCGCCAGCGCCCTGGCCGTAGCCATCGCTGCCCATAGAAAGGATAAAATCCAGCACGTTGTTGAGATCCTCATCCTCTTTGCGTGGGGAGAGGCCGCCCCAGGTGCCGGCGGAGGTCTTGGCCTCCTGCTCACACTTCCACCTCTGGGGAGAGAGAAAAGAGAGAGGGTTAGAGGTGCCGTTCGCCTCGGGGGGCGGGG